>CAJNOL010000650.1:0-32806 GCA_905250125.1 Rotaria sordida | reverse complement strand
TCAAGTTTCTTAATTCGGTATTAAATTTTCTAGTGGAGACAAGGCCTTAATCAAGGTGAAGAGTTCAAATTTGAGCTGTATTCGGTCCCAAGTCCTATTGGTTTGGCAATACCCAATAGAAATCAACATTTTAGAGGGTAGGTTCCCCAGTATAATTTTGATGTTCACACATTCTAGGATGGCTGATCCGTCTGATTCACTTTTTGAAGTACACATAACTCTCGGATTTAAATCCGAAGTTTCCGCATTTACTACTAAAACGGAGTCGACTCAATTTCAAATTAAGATATTTATAGCCAACTTTTCATGCTCTCTCGAATGATATATAAATAGATGAAAGCAATATTTTACTAAAATATTGCTTTACGCACACCTTACGTAAATAGGATCTTATTCTAAGAAAAAGCCTCGAAGGATATGAACTGATACAACTTCTATTGGTAGCTATGAATATTTTGAATTCCATATTAAGAGAGCGACCACATCAATAGAATTCATGTAAGTCATAAAAAACTTACCTTAACACGGTAAAAAACATTTGTTTTGATTCTTATGTTGAGTAAAAATAAAAAAATATACCAAAATGGGCAAATTTTCATGCTCTTTCTGTTTTACCTATTCAAAGTCATAACTAAGGTGGAGTCAAATTTATGGCCCTATCCAACAGTGCCCTTTGCGATAATTTCTTCTCGATGATTTTGACGATTGTTGATAAGTGTCATATTCTCAGAATAGAAATATGCAAAGGATACACTATTCATCTATATATTTGCAATGCTTAAGTAGTTTTTATTACTATTCTTCTCCTGTTCTGTTACTGTATACCGAAGGGATGCACGGTTATCCTCTTCTCTTCAAAGAAAGAGTTTGGTGTAGAGTCTCTTACATCGCTCCTTTACAGCACGATACTGGTATCGTTCACATATGGGCACTTAATGTTATTAATATAAGAGAGAAAAGGACATGATGGTTGATGCTTATAGTTACACAGACGAAACCGATCAAAATACAATAGTATGAAATAATTTTTTCAACTAATGTGAAGTATGTTGCTATTCTTTGTTGATTCTTCCTAGGAGAATCAATTTAACAATGAGATTTTATCAGATGCCCTCAGAGTTTCATTAAAACCCGTTGAATCCCATACAAATATCATCGAAAATCGGATGTCTAAATTACATCCGAATCCTTGGTATTGGATGTCCGCTTAGCTCCTAGTATTTGATTCTATCAAAAACGAACAAAGATATCAAATCTTTTTCGAATCATGTTCTTTCACAATAAGTTCACTAGCACGAATTAACCATCCAAAAGAAATCGAAAAGTCAATTAGAGACTTATAGCAGTCTTATTGAAGTCCGATAGTTGATATATCTAACGGTTGGACAGTCACATATCATCGAAAATTAATACGGATCTGACCGTTGGATTTGTTAGTGATTTCTTTATCAGGGCCTCATTGGATACTGTCGGTTGGTCGAATCCGGTATCGGATTCGTTTACTTGGGTTTCTCTAGTTTCGCTCTAGATTATCTAGAAAATAACGTCAATAATGATTCCACCAATTCAATCCTTTTTCTGGCTTGTTTTGGTACCGATCGGCTTCTTTCTTCCTTCCACCACCGCTATCAAGTCAAACAGTGTCAAAAAGACGCGTTCAATTGTTCCTGGCGCCTACATTGTAGAATTCTCTTCCTCTCTGACTCGTTTACAAACGAGTAATCATGTATGGCTATACAATAACCATCAAAAGTTGATCACTATCTTTTTATTGTAGCACGAATTGTTTTATCAGAAACTAGCTAGCATGAAAACTGATGTGACTCCTTATCTCAATTTCTCTTCTCATCTCTTCATCGGTGCTTCCTTCCATCTAAACAATCATGATGATATGTCTGCCATTGCAACTTTAGATTCAGTGTCTGCTATTTGGCCCGTAACTGTCTATTCTAGACCCGCTACTAGTGTTAAAAGCATTATTAATCTCTCGGAGTTCATTAATGAAGCTGAGAATGAAACTTACACAAATCCGTATGCTCCTCATGTAATGAGCGGTGTTGATAAACTGCATGCCCAGGGATATAAAGGTGAGGGTATTTCTATTGCCATCATAGATACTGGTGTTGACTACAGGTACGATCATATTTTTCTGCGCAAATCAGCATTCATCTAATTAATTGTATAGGCATCCAGCATTAGGTGGAGGCTTTGGCTTGGACTACAAGATTCAGTTCGGTTATGACTTTGTTGGCGATAATTATACTGGATATAACTTTGGCATTCCTGATCCATATCCGCTCGATTGCAACGGACATGGTACACACGTGAGTGGTATTATTGGCGCTAACACTCCTGTATTCACGGGTGTTGCTCCAAATGCCACTCTTGGAATGTATCGAGTTTTCGGATGTAGTGGTGGTGCTGCAAACGATGTCATCATTGCTGCCTTTAGTGCTGCTTATGAAGCTGGTGGTAAATATCATATCTCTTCATTTTTTTATTTATGAACCTGCTATCTTTTGAGTTCAGCTCAAATTATCACCGCTTCTCTTGGTGACGCCTCTGGATGGACAGAAGATCCGTTAGCGGTACTTGTGAGCAGAATTGCTAGAGCCGGTGTATCTTGTACTCTTGCTGCTGGCAACGAAGGCGATGCTGGTAAGAAAAGATAAAAGTTTTTGATTGAGACAAAATGACATTTTGATTGCAATAAGGATTATTCTTCGCTTCAACGCCAGCAATCAGTATTGATGCCATTGCTGTTGGGTCGGTTGATAGTATTACGATCCCTCGAGCAGTGTCTCATGGATATTTTGCTATCAACTCGGGACTCAATACAACTTTTCAATACTTTCCTGCAAATAATCCATATCCTACAAACATCTCTGGATATTCACTGTATGCTCTTGACTTCAATACAAGCAATCCAGCTGATGCTTGCACTGAATTACGATGTAATACATCATCGTTGTCGGAGAAAATTGTTCTGATTCGTAGAGGCACATGCACCTTTCTCCGTAAAATTGCTAATGTTCAAAAGTGCGGTGCTCAATATATTATTTTCTACAACAATGAAAATCTCATTGTTAATCCGCAGAGTCCAAATGGAGTTGTATCAGCCATGGTTTCAGCTGAGTTAGGTAATCAGTGGATCATCCATCTAAAAGAAGAACGTACGGTTACCTTTTACTTCCCGGCTAATTCAACAACAACTATCCTCGATATACCCAACAACATTACAGGTGGCACAATGAGTAAATTTTCGTCATGGTCTCCTACAAATGAGCTGTACGTCAAGCCAGAAGTTTCTGCTCCTGGTGGAAATATCTTATCGACTTATCTTACTGATATGGGTGCTTATGCTGTACTTTCTGGAACATCTATGGCCACACCTTATATTGCAGGCATTCTTGCGTTATACAGAAGTATAAAAAGACCTCAAACAATAATCGATTATCGGACTCTCAGACAAATTTTGGCTACGACGGCTACTCCTCTTTTCTTTAACGATGGGAAACAGACTCATTCTTACTTGACTCCTATTGTTCAACAAGGGGGTGGTTTGGTTAATGCATTTGCAGCAATACACTACACTTCCGAAATTAGTCCGAACATTCTGGCCTTGAATGATACCGTCCACTTCAACGAGACAGTGGAATTTACTATTTCAAACACCGATTCAAGAGACGTGTCATATATACTCGCACATGTAAGTCAATCTGTCATTGAATTTCTTGTTCTATTAAGTTGTCTGTCACTTGCAGCAAGGAGCAGCCACTGCATACACTTTGAACGTGAATACATCTTTTCCTCAGGGCTTTCCTCCTGAACTCAATATACAATATGCTACAGCTATTATCTCGCCTGTCGCCTTAACCATTCCCGGTAAGAGTATCGCTATTGTAAGAGTGACATTCTCACGACCCGGGACGTTACAAACAGAACGCATCCCAGTTTTCTCTGGCTACATCAACATTGAGAGTAGCAAAAACGAAAGTTTCCATCTGCCTTATATGGGAATTGGTTGCAATATGAAACAGGTCATAGTCACAGATTTTGAGAGTCGCTCTCTCTATGTCTCGAATTCATCTGATGACAGTTCACCACTGAAGCCTATTGGTATCAATAAAACATTCAATGTTACCACTGGTCTACCCAATTTCAATTGGCGACTCGGCATGGGTTCACCCGTTGTACGACTCGATATTCTCGGCAGCGGCAATCAAACTGAGGTTGTCGGTGTCAATATTCTTGGCAGTGTTCCTAGTTTTCCTTGGTATTGGGTTTCTCGAAACTACCTGACAGATGCTGACAACCATTATAATGCTACTTGGAATGGAACACTCAGCACTGGTGTCCAAGTGCCAGCTGGGAATTATATGTTCTTGTATCGAGCTCTGAAGATATTCGGAGATGAGAACAACAATAGCGACTATGAAAATTGGACGAGTCCAGTCTTCGGTATCGAATATAAGACTCCTCTAAACATTTCCTCTGGCATGATGGAAAGCAAGGCACAAATCGTCACAACCTACAGTGCAAAACTTTCTTTTTTTCTGGTTGTCATATCTTTTTATCCATAGCAGAAAAGTGTTCAAGTGTTTTGCTTTTATTCGTTACTTCAGCGCAGGCTTCGTAGTCGTTCTATATTTCCTATATATTCAAAAATGGTCCTATAAAGTTTTATTTTTCAAGTATTTTTGGGTGTGAGGTGTGGGTCTCTACTTAATTCACACCCACCCTAGAATTATATATCCCAAAAATAAATAAAAAATATTAGCAAAAAGCTATTTTATTCTCTTTTCATACTCTCATAATTAATTCCCATAGTGATAAGTCTTTGTTTATTAGATAAAATTTTAGTTTGACATTGAATTGAGTGTGCCAAATAGTCTTTATCGAAAATTTTGGTCAATCCACAATTAATACTTTTGCACCTGGTGATTCAGTTCATGTCAAATATACTGAATCAGCACCATCAACGACGATTGATATGACTTCTAATTCAACATTATCAGTTCCTTGTGTTCGACTAGCAAAGAAAAAAAAAAGAAGAAAACAATCAAATTGAGCCTCATCAAAGATTAAACAAGAATTAAAATTCTATTACAGATGCTTTTATAGTCAAGTTGAGTCAACGGTTAATTTCACGGGAAAAATTACACAAACGTCTGTAAGAAATGAGTTGTTTTTTCTTTTTTATTGACAACTTTTATTGCTTTATGCTAGCTCTTTTTGGAGTGATGTCATGTGTTTTCTTGGTATTTTGGGTTGATTTCGATGAAGGAGACTATTTCAAGAAAATAGCTAAACTTTCACAAAAACAGACTAAAGATTTTTGGAGTCCAGGAATCCGAATCTATAGGTGGTTTGCCGAAATTCTCGAGCTCAATTTTTTAGTTCGAGAGCTTGATATACTGATCAACATAGTCAAAATGACTCTAAGATCATCGTATTTAGCATTATTTTAGACATGCATGTCTAGAGAAGTGCAGCGCTCTACCTAAGACCGATGATCACCGTCATCGTTGCATTTCTAGTTCTACCTACTCTTTTTCCAACAAGCACCAGAACAACCAAACTATTCCGCATAATGAGTAATATGTCTGGTCGTTGTATCCATACAATTGGCATATTAAAGAAACTCAATACTGTATTTGTACTCAATTATTTGCATGAATAAATCAAATAAGATTATGATTATATGAATCTGCTCATATACACGAAGTTTATGTTCGTAGTAAACAAAATTCAATATATCTATTCATAGTTCAGCATATTAACATGAAACAATTATCAATTATTATTGATTTATGAGTAAAAGGAATGAAATAAAATTTATTTATATATTCAAGAATAAAAGTTATACAATATTAAGTGGATGATGTGCCCTAAAAAATATATATTTTGTAGAGAAATAAATATGAGTATCATTTTTAGTATACGAACAACAAAACAAAACAACATGGAAGGTGTAAAACCAAAAGAGAGAAAAGCAAAAAAAAAAATAGTGCAAGAGGATCGCGTCACGATGGAATGAAGAAATATGTTTCTTTTTTGCTTGATGACAATCATTGACTATTGTATAAGTGTACGAATAAATCGTTTTATAACTGTTTTTGAAGTATCTGCCTCATTTTTAGATCCATCATCTTCATTTTTTGGTGCCACTGTTGAGCTGACTAGAATAGTTGCTATTGTTGATGTTGCCGTTGTTCGATGTTTACGACGTTTTGATGTTGCTTTTTGTTCACCTGGTATAGCCATTGAACCACCGGCTACTTTAGGTAATCCATCATTTACCGATGGAATAGATGTTGTTACATCAGCAGTTGAAGGAGCAGGTACAACTACTTTAACTTTCGAATAGATCCATGCTAAATGAATAAATAATTAATCAAAAATTCATATTTTAAAAATATATATATATAACTATCAAAAGCTAACGATAAACGTGCGATTCAATAACAATGGGATCATGGTAAAAAAAAGTAAAACAATAACAACATTAGGTTCTTTTTTTTACCTATTACCACTATGGCAAAAATAGTGCCTATTATTCCCAAAATAATCATCATCTAATCATTCCCATTAGAAAAAAATAATAATAATAATTTATTTCGTCAAAGATAATAAGCAGAAAAAAACTTTTCTATATTTATAATCATTTTTTGATATTTACCTTCATATTCTTCAACCAAAATTTTCGTTTTAATTTTCCTGCATGTTGTTCAAATTGAGCTGCATTATGTTGTAATTTATCTTCAAAAATAATAAATACATAAATAATTATAAATTTTTTTTTTTCAATATACCAGCTCGATCATCAAGGAGTGACAAATTTTTGTCACGTTCTAACACCTTATCAACATTTTGTCTCATTATATCCACAACTTCGTCCACTTGTGCCTGTTGTTGAGCTAGACGTTTTGAACCTCCACCACCACCAGCTGGTGTTGAGGCACCACCACCATTAGTTGACCTATTTAACATGACAGAACTATTAAATAAAAAACATTTTTCTTTTCTTAATTCAATCTTTACATATTATATAATAAATTAATTTAACAATATACTAATATAAAAATCTAAAAAGCAAAAATAAAACGAAGCTTTAATATAGAAAAATTTTATTCTATATTGAAGATTATATGAATAAATAAAAATAACAAAAAAAGAAATAGTCACAATAATAAGATCATTTCAGCAATAGGTTACATAGGAATGTTTGAAAGAAAGCAAAAGAATAATAAAAATATATTATAAAAGACATGGATAAAATAGGACGGTTTTTGCTTTTCAAGAAATCAGAAAAAAAAAACAAAATAAGTACATGATAATCCGAACTCTTGACATATAAAAAATAGATCGTTGATGCAGATCATTCTAAAATAAATAAATAAAATCTTTTATTTTGAAATCATCCTAACAGAATTTTAACAAATATTCAAAAAATTAAGTTTACTTTAAAAAATTCAATTGAAAGAAGTTTAAAGGTCACTAGAATATTTATTTAACCTTAACCTTTTACTAATGGAGTAACTATTTGTTAATCGATTACAAAAACTAAGCAATGCATAGAATTTCAAAGCATTAAGAACATATTTCATAATAAATTTCATAAGCTATGATTAGTAAAAAAAGAACACTTCCGTTTCATAGCATCATTTCCGAAATATCTAATTTACAAAATTAATAATTTTGAGAAAAAAAATGAAATTTTTTAAACACAATATTTTTTTTCTTCAGGAAGTAGAGATCAGTTTGACGGATTTATAGACAATAAGCTGTAAAATGAACTCTGTTGTCACTCTTTGACAGACAGAGAACAATCAAGAATAAAGGAAATGGCGCTTATATCCCTCGCAGGTTTTTTTTTCGCACAAATATTTCTTGGTTGTGAGTAGTATGAAGACGTAAAATCACTCAACCACACCTTGGACATTTTTAGTCTTAGCAAAACAATCAATATTTTACAGAACGGTCATTTATATAGGGAAAGTACTAGAAAATAGAGAGTATTTAGATGTTTCTGTAGTCGAAAGTTGGTCTTTATGTAAAATGAGTATGATATTCAGAATCAGCATGAAAAATTACACTGGACAGTCTATTTTTCATTGTAAAATATTTTCCATGAAAATTTGATCCGTAGGGGACCAGGGGGGAAAATCTCACGGATAAAAGATTGAGGAGAAGTAGGGATCAGATTTCCATGGAAAATATTTTACAATGAAAAATAGATTGTCTTGTGTAATTTTTCATGCTGATTCTAAATATCATACTCATTTTACATAAAGACCAACTTTCGACTACAGAAACATCTAAATACTCTCTATTTTCTAGTACTTTCCTATATAAATGACCGTTCTCTAAAATATTGATTCTTTTTGCTAAGACTAAAAATATCCAAGGTCTGATTGGATGATTTTACATCTTCATACTACCCATAACCAAGAAATATTGAAACAAAAAGAAACCTTGCGGGGGAATACAACCTATGTAACAAAGCGCCACTTCCTTTCATGTATGTCTTGTAATCCTCATCATGTAGTTAATATGCATAAAATGTCTTCAGTGATTATTCAATACTTCGAAGAAAACTAGGCGATTTATTTAACAATTTATGTCAAAAATACCTGTACTATTTTAAAATTAGTTTATTTTTATATATTCGTTTCTTCCTTTTTTTTTTTTTATATGACTTCAATACTATGCGATATAAGCTGTTTTTTGCCCATTTTAATAATGTCCTGAAAGAAAATAAATAAAGATTTTTCATATTATTCAATCATGCTTCTATGAAAGGTAAACGGTTAAGATTTATTTAAGAACGAATTCGACTTTACAATGTCATAAAATGATAATTTAATCTAGCAACTCTATCGTAATTATTCTACGTATGAAGAAACATTTTCAAGTGTCGAATAGCTCTTCAGTCGGGACTATATACATCATATAGATTCTAATAAGCTATGAATAGTCTGAAAAAAGTTTGAGCTATTAGCTCATTGCTGTCGAGATATCACATTTTTAGCATAATTTCGTGATTCCCTTGGGAATACTATGAAAAATTGACTTTTGAATTTTCACTTGAAACTTGATACAGAGAAAGTTCTACTATTCTCACTCTAACTTCTTACAGAGTATTCATAGTATTGTCAGAACCTACATGATGCACATAGTTTTAACTTAAAAGCAATTGGACACTTGAAAATATTTCCTCCGTAGAGATTTGTCTGATTAGATATTTTATGTTAACGTCATAAAAATTCTTTCTCTTTCTTACCATTCTCTGATTTTATATTGATTTATTTTCCAGGGGTAGTATTTTGATTGACATTATTATTATTATTATTATCACTGTTGCCTTTTGCTGATTGTGTAACAGCAACTAAAAAACAAAAAAAAAATTGACTCTGTTAATAAAATTATCTTTGATATCTTACCAACAATGACAATGATCAAAACGATCTTAAACAAAAAAACAAAAAACAAGTGCTTAGATTGAGATCTCACATAAAACAATAACTACTTACAATAATAATTATTAAAATAGCCCACATCTACAACAAAATTAATCTCTATTAAATATTATTTTTAGAGTATTTCTATTGTTCATGTTTCATCATGTAATATTATAATATTTAATAATAAAACATGAACTATATGAATACTAAAACTGCTTTATTCATTTAAACAAATAACTTACTTTAAGATTTTTCCACCAATATTTCTTTTTTAAATTTCTAGCATTTATTGTAAATTGTGATGCACCACGTTCTAAATCACCAGTTCGACTTTCAACTGCAGCTAAATTAGCATCACGTTCAAGTACTTTTTCAAGATTATCTTTCATAATAGTAACAACCTATAAAAAAAAAAACAAAAAAAAAAAATATTTCTTAGTGTAACTTGAATAAATTTTTGTTATTTCATACTTGATTAACATCAGCTTGAAGATTATCCGTTTGTTTTGGTGTTTCATATTGTGTAGAACGAGGTTGATTTTCGTATAATGATGTCCTAATAAAAAATAGAAAAAAAAATTTATTGATTAAAAATCTTTTAAAATTATTTACATTATTTATTTAATTCTCTTCAAATCACAGTCAATGAATAAATCTGAAAGAAAAACAGTAAAAAATATCAAAATAAAAAAATTTATATATATAATTAGTAAACACAAATAACGCCATAGTGGCCTTGTTGTCATATTTTCCTGCATAATAGAAGATTTTTATAGTTTTAAAATACACTAGCGACAAACAGAACAATCTATTGACGAGAAAGATTTTTTACAAGTTCAATGGAGACTGTTAACCAATCATTAAAATAAACGAGTAGTATCGTTTGTCGCTACGATTTTTTAAATGAACAAATGTACTACTCTCTCTCTCTATATATATGGAATATTTCAAAAAGAGAGAAGTATGAATATTGACATTAGTCATAGATAATAAAAAAAAAATAGTGTGCGTCATTTCTTTTGAGTTATTTCTTTTTGTCACTGAAAAGTTAACTGTTATATGAATTATTTGTTTTTTTTTTCATGAATCATAAATTTTAAACATTGATTTTTTTTTTATTTCAGTTATCTTAAGACAAAGATAAAATTTTTAAATTTTGTATCACTTGATGATGTTTTTTTTTTCAGTTTATCTTTCAGATAGTTCATCAAAACAATTTCGAAGCTCTGACCAAATCATTTATCGCATATTTTGTCCAGTGATAATCCATACTGCCGGTATATCCTATGGTACTCATAAGAACCGATGATTTACAAGCAGTAGATTGTTGGTCAAAGAACAACTATCGGTATACTGCAGTCAGACGATAGCCAACCGTTTAAAGATACTACCCTCTTCGCCTTTTTTGAGCGAGATGCTATGTTCGATCGAACTAAAAATTTTTTTCCAGGCACTAGACATTGTTTTGAATGGGTAACTTTTTTGGTTTCTTTTTATTTTTTATCCTTCGAATAGAAAAAAAAGAAGCCAAAATATTAAAAGTACTGAAAAAGCGCATAATTAATTGTATAGAATTTTTTTCGTAAGAGCTACCAAATATCATCAGAATAATAAAAATAAAAAATCCATCCTAAATAGTGTACAGTATATGTGAAAATTGTTTTAACTCTCTCGGTCATACTAGACCAGGGAAATGAGAATGTTTCTACATATTTTTTTTTCATGAAAAAAACAATATACCGACGGTTTTTATTGAGTTCGATTCATATGGGAAATTAGTATCGGAATTTGCTTCAAAATAGATATGCATTAGCTTTCGTTAGAGATCTAGAATTCTAAAAGTACTAGAACCTTTAAATCATTAGATATATCCGAAAAATTTCTAAATCTATTTTGAGGATTAAAAAGATTCTAGTATATATATATATATATGTATAATAGTAATGAAGTGTGTAGCGTCGTTGGTAAAAAACCAAAATTTATTATATTCATGTGATGATTTAAAGGTTTCGGGTAATTTTTGGAATCATCGAACTTTAATCTCTCATTCTGATTGGTCGATTTGATACACTTTCAGTATTATTTTACTAATCTCTATTGATCCTTATGCTATAACAACTAATGATATTAGATATACACTAGAATCAGTCTATGACTAGTAAACTAGTACTAGTGCATATTTATTTCGAAAAAACACTTTACATGGAATACAAAATATTATCCATTAACAAATTAACCTTGAAATACTTTTATTATTTCAACAAAAATAAAGCAATAGACTAAGAAGAGACCTATATGAAGATCATTTACATAATTAAAGAAATAACTTCAAAACATTATTATATCAGATTTTTCAAAATTCTAGATAAAAAAGATTTCTATTGATAAATATGGATCGACGTATTTTATGCGATAGTTTAATTAAATGGGTATGAAAAAATTCATCTCAATATACATATATTTGAACTTTGTTATTATTATTTTATATATAGATGAAAACATTTGATCTAAATCGACCAATAAATGGTGTTGGTGATCTATCCGATGGTGTTCTTATTGCTATGTGTTTAAAAAATATGTTCGTTATTATTTTTCTATTTTTATATTAGAAAAAAAAAATTCTTTTTTTCTAGTGATGCAAATCATTTTAATGATATTTGGTTACAAAAAATTCGAACTGATGCTGGTGATAATTATCGAATAAAAGTAATGAGTAGTTATAAAATAAAACGGATCAAAATGTTTTTTTTTCTATGATATATCCCAACAAATGGAAAAATCTGTTTTAGACTTATTCGATAGAGAATTTCTTTTCATTCGGATATCTATCGTCTTGTAAGTTTGATGCTAAATGTAAAATGTTCAGCATGATTACATACAGAATTTCCTGTTCTATACTTTCGAATAGTGTCATTTGCGTGCGAAAGACTTGAAACTAACACCTACCGGTATTGTATTTTCAAAAGTTAACTATCCCAAAGAAAACGATGCAATACTAAAATAGAACAACGTAAATTTTTCGATTATTTCGAAAGTAAAAAACATGCGAAATTTTATGAAACAAAAGTTGCAGTTGGACGTCTGATAAAGAAATCATCCGAAATGAAACCCGCCGTTTGAGCTCATAGCGCGAATATTCTTTTCGATTGAAACTTATGAAACGAATCCTTTTAGACTTCTGCTAGTCTTATCAAGATGTCCAACGATGGTTATCATTTCGGATGTTTCGTCAATAGGAAAAACGTTTTTGATCCGTTTATTATGACCTATCTGTTATTATTGTATATTTTAAATTTAGGCAAATAATCTTAAAAAAATTCTCAAGAATATAACCGATTATTATTCTGAAGTAATATTCATATTTTTTTTTTTTTTGAAAAACAAAATTTTATTTATTTATCTTAAGATACTTGGTCAATCTCTTGTTGATTTTCAAATGCCTGATGTTAATATGATATGTAATTGTTTAATAAAAATTTTATTTTATTTTATTTTTTTATTGTTTGATTAATATAGCTGAAACTACTGATGAAACAGAACTTAGTCGATTATTACAACTTGTTCTTGGTTGTGCTGTTAGTTGTGATAGAAAACAATTTTATATTGAACATATTATGTTATTAGAAGAATCTGTTCAACATGTTTTAATGAATGCTATTCAAGAGGTTAAGATATTTAACAAAAAAAAACTAAATAAATAAAAAATTTTTTCTTCTAGTTAATGGTAAAAGAAATTCGAAAAAATAATGAAGAATATTCTGAATTAGGTGATCAAGTAAATAAATTTTGAATTTTTTCTCTTCGAAAAAAAATCAAATAAATTATTATTTAGTTAAAACATGCGTTAGAAGAACTTAATCGTGTTGTTGAAGCTAAAGAAGAAATTGAACATCGTTGTCGTGAACTTGATTTACAAATATCAACACTTCAAGATGATAAATTTGGTTTAATACAAGAAACAACACGTTTAAATGAACGTTTACAACAATATGAAAATGCTGAAGATGCCGAGTAAATAGAAATGAATTAAACATTTTTTGTTTCTAAGAATTTATTTTATATTTAAGATCAATTCCAAGAAGTCGTTATAAAAGTTTACAAGAACGAATTCAATCTCAACAAGAAGAAGTATTTAAACTTGAAACAAGTAATCATAGAAATTCATTATTAAATCAAGATCATCTATCTAAAGTCTTCAAATAGATTAATGTGACGCGAATTTACTTTACAACGCTCAAAATATCTAATATTCTGTTTTATACGATATGCTTTTTTTAAAAGCCTTACTAAACTTAGGATTCAATTAACTTCGATTACTGAAAAAAAAGAATTAGTGACAGTAAGGCCATTTTTCAAAAAAAGCCTATATGATGAGAATCCAATGCTGATTCTCACTTTTTCGAAAAATAATCTTACCATCATTCATCCTTTTATTTTTAAGACCTCCCGTCAAAAAACCGATCTCAGCCTAGGAATGTTCAAATGACATGAAATTTTCAGTCCGATATCATGACGTTTGAAGGAAATATTGACCAAACAAAGGTCAAAAATAGCTCATTAGGCAAACCAAATTTCTCTGCTCAGGTTCATTCTAGAGATTTGATTTATTTTTTGTTTGAAAGAGCATGTTAGGATGCAGGGCAGTACAGAACCATTGTTTTTAAATGCTTGCTTTTTAAGAGAAGAAAAGAAATCGAAAGTTTAATGACTTAAAAAACGTTTTGTATTGCACTGCCTCTTGATACGCTCTTTCAAACAGAAGAAAAAAATTAAATCTATTGAATGAGTATCGACAGAGAAATTTGAATTGCACGCTCAAGAAACTATAAACGGAGAAAAAAACAAAACCGAGATTCTATTTCTGAAAGCAGCTTATTTTTCGAGTAGAGGACGACAGAAATCTTCAAAAATTTTTGGAAAAAACGACGTGTTGAGTAAAAATTTTTGTTATTTATGAAAGATCAAATCACGGGCTATCTTCCTATGTATTTATCTTAATTTCGACCACTCTGACGAAAAATGACTTTTTTTTTTGAGGAGATGCTTTAAATGAAGATTTTATTTTTATCTATTTACAATGCTCTATCGTAACGCTACCAAAATCCGATAAAAAGACAGAAAATAAGATGAACTTTGATAGTTGATAAAAGTTTTCTTCTAAATTCTAGAAGTATGCAGAGAACTTTCCTAGTCAAAAATGTTCGGCAAGTATTTTGACACAATTTTTAAATAGAGACAAGATCAGCATCTGTAGGTTTTCGTAATAGATGCAGTGAACTAACAATATTTTCGAGTGATCGCATATTCAGCAAAATTTCTCAATCGACATATAATTCGATTAGAAGTAACTGTTTATAAGACAGTCTAGAATGATTGCACTTGCGAAGAGTTTGAATCTTCTCTTTCCACACCTATATATTGAAACAATTAAATCAATCAGTTTATGATAATGATAATCATTCTCTCAAAAGAAATTAATTTATTCAAAATTCCTATGGAAGTTTGCATAGCATGTAAATGGAACTGGTAGATCGATCTGGACTACTCAGATCGGTTCTATTTCTGTCCTAGCAAATAATAACTGTCCATTTCCAATTTGAATTTTTGTTGAATGATCGTATAATTCATAAGAATTTAATATTTTAGCTTTACAGGATTATCGAGCAAAACTTGATGTATTTCGTGAAGATAATGAAAATCTTCTTAAACGAGTAAATATTTTGTTAAAGAGAAAATAATTCTTAAACTAAAATATCTATTTATTTAGAATGATGATTTAATGGTACTTGCTGGTGATGCACGAAATTTTAAAGATGAATTAGATATATTAAGAAATAAATGTGAAAAAATGGTTTGTTTTAAAAAGAATTTGTTATACTTGTTGTAATTTGAAATTTTTTTTTTTTTTTTTTTCTAAAGACTAAATTAGAATCAACTATTGATGCATATAAAATAAAATTAGAAGAAATGTCTGATCTTCGACAACAAATGAAATATTTAGAAGAAACAAATTTACGTTTATTTGATGAAAAAGCTAATTTAGAACAAGAATATAAACAAGCAAAATTATTACAAACACAAGTTGAATTTCATAAACGAACAAATCAAGAATTATATCAAAAAATAAGTGAATTACAACGTGTTACTGATAAAGCTGAATTTGAAAAAAATCGAGCTGAAGAACGTTTAAATGCAATTAATGCAGAAAAAAATGTTCGTAAACATTTGAAACTAACAAAGAAAATTTTTTTCTTTTTTTCTTCTATAGAATTTAACAAATCAAATTGAATTATTAAGAGATACAAATGAAAAACTTAGTGGTGTTAATTTAGATGAAGGTTAATCATTAAGTTAAATTAAAATATAAAATTTGTACTTTCTGTTCTTTTTTTTTTTTCTTAATATAGCTGATAGAGCGACTAATTCAAACGATCAATTAACTGGATCATTAGAAGATCTTAATTTTCTTAATTTACCAGTTGATGTCAGGTAAAAAAAAAAAGGTTATCAAATAAAATGATTTGCGAGCAACTGTCCGTTTTCCGGTAGTCAAAAAAAAAAAAGAGCAAATAGCGGGTTATTAAAAAGTTGTGTGACAAAGTGTTCATTCATTTTTCAGTCTTTGAAGATATTGAGTTTGAATCGAAAATTTGTACGAATATAAAGTGGACCGAAAAAGTTTAAGACACCTTTTAGTTTTGAAGTTTTTCATTGAAGATGAGTAACTAGGTCAAATTCAAATAGTGATTTAGATGGCTCTTGAAATTCTCTATTGAATGCAATATATGTCAAATTTTCAAAAGAAACTTTGTGAAGAAAGGTTTTTAGAAAACTGTGCTAGGAGGATTTCAAGTCCTAGAGAATTTTGACAGAAAGATTTTTTTAATATAAGCATCTGAAAGAGCAGAAAAATCTGAACAAAATGAAGGGTCGTCCAGCTCTGTACGATATTCTATCACAAAGTTATAAGCAATAGAAAAAACGAAAAAATGCGGTTTTTATCGACTTTTAGGGCTTCTTTTGATAAAGATCGACGAAAAACGCGTTTTTCTCGTTCTTTGTATTGCTTATAACTTTGTGACAGAGTATTGTACAGAGCTGGGCGACCTTTCATTTTGTTCAGAATTTTCTGCTCTTTCAGATGCTTATATTGAAAAATCTTTCTATCAAAATTCTCTAGGACTTCAAATTCTCCGGACACGCTTTTCTAGAAAACTTTCTTCACAAAGTTTCTTTTGAAAATTTGACACATATTGTATTCGATAGGGAATTTTAAGAGCTATCCAAATCATTATTTAGACTTCATCTAGCTACTCATCTTCGATGAAAAACTTCAAAAATAAGTGTCTTAAATTTTTGCTGTCCACTTTAGGTTAAACATTTGTCTAAGACTTTGAGTTTAGATGTTATGAATTGAACTTTTAGAAGCTCGAAATACATAGAACTAAAGGCGAGATTGTTCTCTATAAAGTGCCATAAGAATCAAAAGTTTCAGGAATAGACTCCATTGGATTCAAGAATTTCCGAATTTGGATCCAATTGATTGAAATTTGTTGAAGCCGGGTCCGATCAACAGAAAACTTTCAGATTCGGACTCGATAGCCTTCTATTCAGGAATGACTAAATTCACTTTACAATTCTATTTTCCATAGAAATTTGCCTAAATCGATAACGCATACTGTATCGAAATATTCTCTGTTGACAAATGATCATTAGTAGGACATTTATTCGGTGTATTTGAAATAAATTTTACTTTGGATAACTTCTGGCGTGTCTAAACTTAATTCATGGATCTCGAAAAGTTCGACTCATAACTTGTAAATCCGAACGTCCTAGAAAAATTTTGAAGTTATATGTTCGGAACGAACATAAAATTCTGATTTTCATTCAATATAGAATATTCAAAAGTACTGTTAAAAAGTGAGCATTTTTAATCGAAATATAAAAAATTTCGTCGATTTTTTAATTCCAGGAAAAATATTAAAGTAAATAAAACATAAATTTTTTTTGAAAACAGATTATATATTTTTGTAAAAGATTGTAGGTTTTAATAATACCTTTAAAGTTTGTCTGTAAAAAATAAAAATTCAATGCACTCTCGTATAATTGATTCGAAAAGTTTTCATGGAAAAATAGGTATGAGTTCATCATGACCTACATAAAATTTTAAGTTTGCGTGACATAGATGAGCTAAGAATTCTTTTTTTGCAGTATTTATCGATTTCATTCGATTAGTACTTTCCCATGGGGAATACATGTAGAAGAATATTCTCATGAGTAATCTTCATTTTGTACTTTGGACTTTTGTGTTAAAGTTGATAGAGTCCATCAAAAAGAATATGTTTTGCTTTAAGTCTGATATAAGTTTTTGAATTAATTCTAAATTTAGATTTATCATTCCTTTCAAGAATTAATATATAATCATAAAAGTCTATTTATTACATTCGATTGATTTTAAATGTTAATCGAGAATTTAATTCTATGTATTTAATAATAAATATTGTTTAACTTTTAAACTTATTTTTTTTTTGTTTTGGTTTTTTAGAGAACGTTTTATTCGTCTACAACATGAAAATAAAATGCTCAAATTACGTCAAACTGAAGAGACGAATAATGAACAAATATTAATTCTTCAAGCAAGTTTTGAACAACTTAAGGATCAAAATAATCAATTAACTAATGATCTTTGGTAAATAAATCATTTTACAATGTATCCGAGAAGATAGAGAAGAATATCGAAGTTTTATTCTTATAAGAGAAAATCTCTAAAATTTTTTTACCATCGCCACGAAAAGATTGTCATTTCGACTATCGCAGGAATAATAAAATCTAGCGACCTGCGGTTTTCAATATGTGAAAGAGTAACGTGGTGAAAGTATAGCAATGTCAGAATCATGAGGTTTTCCAATAGTAAGCCTCTAGAAAATCTGAATATAGTCATTTTTGATCATTTTGAAAATGAAAAGAAACATCACTATCGAGCTCAACGTGGTGAGTTATCCTAGTCTGGACCTATTTGAGATGATCCAAGATCAATAGGCAGAGACTTATAACTGTTGATTCGTGTTTCCTCAGACTTCTCACCCACCCGAAAACTTTCTGATATCACTACACTTCTACCAATTTTTTCTTTGAAATACTGGAAATTGCAGGTCGCTAGCTTTTCCTGTTCCCGCAGATATTAAAAACAACATCCACATTCACTATATTTTGGCGGCCATAGGGGATATGGTAAATTTCAATTTCTGCGCTTTATTATATAACGGATGATACGAGCTAAGCAATACTGTTGCTAGCGTCTAGATAAAACATTGATAATATGTAGCTAAAATTAATTTTTACACATACAATCTCTAGTCTAGCATTAGGTGCATTTTATTTATATTTTCTAGAAATGAGTACATACCATCTCATACCATGATAAAAGTCTAAGAGAGTTGTATGCGAGATAACTCAATGTTCATAATTCGATAATAAGTTTTTATTCCAAAAAAAAATATGAAACGCTATTTTCAACGAAACAATGAAGTTAAATTTCTACAAATTTCCACATCTGAATTTTTTCTCCCCTCATTGAATCCTACTCAAATGAATTAGGTGAAAATTCAATATATCTTAGTTCACAATTAATGTTCGTACTACTTTCGGCATACTGACAGTAGATTTTCGGTCGGATAAAAACCATCGGTATGCTGCAGTAGAATATCAGTCTAACGCTAATCGATCATTTCTGGTTCTCGAAGAGAATACAACGGATCTGCATGAAATTTTTACTACAGATAGAACATCTAACATATAGCGATACTTTTTCGAAAACAAATTTTTCAAATGAAGTTTTCGCCATTTTTTTCGGAAAACCTTGATTTTTCATAGGACCACACCGATCCCGCTTCGACCTCCGTCTAGATTTATCCGATCGGGCTGAAGTTTTGAAATTAGCTATTTTCATTTCTAAGATCTAGTCTATCGGACAAAGGTAAACGAGGGTCATAAGTAGGTCCGATGGAAAACCAGAGAAAATTTCATGCGGATTGATTGCATCTTCTTCGAAAACTAGAAATGGTCCGAATATCCTTAAATATCAAACTACCATCAATATAGCACATATTATACCGGACGGTCAACCAACGTTTTTTTGCATCACATTGGGATGAATCTATTGAAGATATTTTTTGAATCGATGATTTTGTGAATAACTTATGTTTATTTTTTCTATCTTAAGGATGTCAAATCGAAAAATTCTTGAATTAGAAGCAACACTTAAAGATACAACATCTTTAGCTGAAAATAGTACGGAAATAACTGATCTTAAAAAATCACTTAATCGAGCAATGACACGTCATGAAGAAGAATCAACACGTACAAAAAATCAAATAGATGAATTACAAAAACGTTTAGATAATGCTGGTATTTATAAAAAAAAAAATAACAGAATCATAATATTCTTATATATTGATAATTTATTTAATTTAGAAAAAAAACTTACTGAAAAAGATGTAACTATAGCAACAAAAACAGCTGAAATAAATGCTATGGAAGAACGTTATGTACAATATTTAGAAAAAGCTAAAATGGTTTTACGTCAAATGGATCCACGTAATAGTAATTCAATAAGTCATCAAGAAATTCAATTATTAAAAAAACAAATCGATGAAAAAGATCGACGAATTAAAGAACTTGAAGTATATAATATTTTATTATTTAATTCACAAAAAAAGAAAATGTTACTTTTTTTCTATTCATCTTTATATAGAACGATTATGAAAAAATGAAAGCGATAAGAGAAGATCAAGAAAAATTATTAATTAGTGCTTGGTATTCATTGGTAAATTTTTTTTTTTTTTTTTTCAATAATAAATGAAAAAAATAAATTTATTTTTGTCATATTTTAGGGTAGTACATTTCAACGACGTGAATTTGAAGAACGATTAAAATCACATGAAAATCAATCATTTCTTGCTAAACAACGTACTATTCCAGCAACACGTAAACAATTACCAACTGATCCGTCCAATACATCAACTAATGGAATAAATAAAACTTCAAAACGATAGTCTTTCAAGAATCAAAAAACACAAAAACAAAGCATTAAACAGTGACTATTAATTCATAATATAAAACGTTTGTTTGTTGCATTTTTATTATCAGTATGTGTAAATTTTATTTTAGAAGTGTGCACTTTACCTTTGTATATATAATTATTATATAGTCCATCTTTTCATAATATAAAAATTTTGTTTTTTTTTTCGGGTATTAGAATAATGAATGATATTGAATACTTGCAATAGTCGTATGCAGGATATTTCATAAGTTTGAAAATTCGACGAAGTATTAATTTAGGCTGTAATTTAACATATTCGCAATGATTCGATTTTCTTTGAAAATATCTTTAACAAATTCATTGATATGTGCATTCACTTTCTGATAAATGTACTAGTTGGCTCTTTTCAGTTCTTGTTTGTATTATTATATAGGCAGTCTTTCATGTCGAATTGAATAATTACTCAAGTTTGCTTCTCTCTTTCTTCTTGTGTATATTGCACAGTAGGAACAAGATAAATGAAATCAAATTTTGCGATGATTTATATATTGCTTTAAGAAATTGATAAAGAAGACAGCAGTAAGTCATTGAATGATGTGAGTACTTTTGATGATGATTTTGTTAGAATGCAATTTGAATCTTCAAGCCTCGAGAGATAAGTTGCTGATGATGACACTGATTTACAAGTCTGTACTAAAATAGAAACCAGAACTGGATGCTGAGTTTCAGGAGGATCATAGAATTGTTGAAGAAGTAATACCAACATCGGAAGATAATACAATCAATTCTATCGACATTTTATCACTTACAAAATTATTAGCATTATGGTTCATGAAACTAATCGATATGTGGAACAATACTGACAAATCTAGAAAGGTCAAAGAAAAGAAAGGATCTGCGCGCATCGCCCGAAAACGCTATGCTGGCTGCTATTAGAAAAGCAGGGAACAACAATCAAGAGAAATGAGCCATGCGACAGCAAAGAAAATAAACATGATCCATTTGGATTGTGACAAACTTTTCTGTCTTGATTGTTTTAACGAGAACATCATGCTATGCAATAAATGATTCAAATAATAGCGAGGACAAAGCAGATGACACATTATGTGTAATTTTATGCATAAGAAAAACAAAGGAAAAGAAAGTGTTTTTCCATTAAGTTTCTTGTTAAAATATGGTGAGACCCACCGGCGGGTCTTGTCGCTACAAATATATTATTATAGATAATAATAAGTAGCAAAAAAAAAATACTTTTTATACTAGTAAAACATTCAGATTTGGCCATAGATTTTATTGAGAGAATGATCTTTTTTATTCTGTATAAGATACGGATGAGTGCTTATTCGAATGTATTTTCATTTCATTCACACTCTTGTAATCATCCGAGTCAGCTTTAGCTTTATAGATAGTAACGTGTTTCACTTTTCGCATGATACAGCAGATAACTATTTGCTCTAGATTAAGATCTACGATTAGAGATATGCGGAATCAAGTTTCTTTGATCCCAGTCTGGAGAGAACTATTCCAGAATTTATTTGTATCATATCTAAAGAAATCTTTCAGCACTCATTTTTTATTTCTCGTAGTTCTTGTTCTGCATATCTCTATCCATGATACTCAGCTCTGTTGCATCGATGATAAACAACTGTTCTTCTATTTTCTGCATAGTTCATAGAATGTTTTGACCATTTGTTTACAATTAATAGCTCTGTTCTATCAACATTATCAAATGTAGCCTCATTCAACCAATATTTTTATTTCTTTTTTTTTAGCAAGGTTTTTTGTTTTCATTTATTTCATAACTTTCTTCCATAACGTCTTTATCTGATACATCACTTTCATATTGAACAACTTGTATTACGTTCATCTCTTTTATTCGTAAACTCTAAGTTGAAGTCAGAGAAAATAATAGAAGTAAAGAGTATCTGCATGTATGTCGTACATAACATCTGTACTACTGCATGGTACAAAGAAAAGAAGAAAAATAATGTGAATCATACTATAACGCATTTGACTTTCTACACTAACTCTTTTGATTTAATCAACTATTAATAAATTATATTTACTTATCTCTAAATTCATCAACAAACTGACCATTTAAGTAATTTAGCTAGCAAATACTTTGTTCTCATTAATTTATATGTCGACTGGCAATGATCTCTGATGGAATGTGTTTATATGTGATTTGAGTACTCGAATTGCCGATGTTTCAAATATCCTATTATTATTAAAATTGATGAATGTATTTGAGATTTAAAAAAAATAACTATAGTAACAATCGATCAGTTATTATCGTGAACATTTATTTGAGTTTCTTTTTTCTTAATAAAAAATAACTCTTGTGGATCAATGTCAAACCAATTTTTATCGAGATTTAGAACTTATGAAACATTCTCTATATTACAAAATGAAGATAAAGTAATAATTTTCTTTTTTCCACAAGATAATTTTATCATTCTTGTATTATACTGATGAGAAACAAATGATAATTACATCCAATGAATTAATTGAAATATAATTTTTATTATAACGATGACTTTGGCGATATTAACTGATTTCAAATACGGATAAAACTATCGAATTATGATATTTTATTATCTGTATTTTTCACTAAACTAAACAAAAAAAGAAAAATTTTTTTTAGTTGAATACATTAAAACTTGACCATTTTCATTAACATAGCTCAGTGTTGTTTCTATCACTAATAAAAATTCCATATCAAACGGTTTTAGTTTGCTTGATTTATGAAGTATTGTTTGAGTAATTCTCACATGAGAATTGTCGAAAAGTAACTGATATCTTCGGTTAATTTTAACAATTTACCTTGAAAATTTCACGATCACAGTCATCGATAGAGAGAAGATTCATGCTGAGATCGTTTCATACAATGGAAGCTTCTCTGCACCTTAAGATTACTAGGAATTGAAGTATCCTCTTTGTGAGAAAATATAGACATACGAATCTTCATTTGTTAATAAGAAAATGAAGATCAACACATGCGAAACCAAAAGTGTTAAAAATATCTTTCTCGGGTCTCAGGAAGAAAAATCCAGTATTTTCATCGTAAATTCTTTGTGTAAAGGCATAACCATAATGAACATAACTCAAGAAGTAAAACTCATGAGTACGAATCCAACTAGATTATGTCTAATACAAGACAGAAAAAACTCAATTTTAGTACTTCAAAATACTGGAATCGTACTTTTTTCTCTCTTAATATAATCTCAATAGAGGATCTCGAAAAAGATAAAATTCATTCAAAAAAAATAAGTTAGTTATAAGTAACAAATTCTAGTTTGACTTATAAGACGATTTACGAGAAGATTTTATCATTGTTTTCATACAATCTTATTATCAACATGAATTATCTTGATCGATTATCTTAGAATCAAGTAGTAAATACATTAAAATTCTAATAAATTTTTTATATTTTATTGAACAACATAAAGTGTTAAAAAGTGAAGCCGCTATGAACTGTTACAAATTGAAAAAGAAAAGAACATATAATTTCATAACGGCTGCGTGTGTGTGTGTGTGTGTGTTTGTCAACAAATATACCCGATGACAATTGTCTAAGAGTAACAGCTTGTTGAATGGCATCCATGACAAAAGGAAAAACATGATACCATATTTATATATTAGATGACTAGTTCATTCGTTGTCACTGTTCAAATATACCGATGATGCTTCTAATTAATCACACATTTTTCATAAATTGAACAGCAGCTTGTGTTAAATACTCTTGAAAAAATATTCTTTTTTTTTCCTTCTTTCAAATAAGATCTTTTAGAAGTATAATCAATGATCAATATCAATTTTTATTTTTGATCTTTCGACTTTTCTCATAAATCGAATTAAAAGAAAAATAGATAACATATATTTTTTCAATTGTATGTGACTATCAAGGGTATGTGAATAGGTGATGATAGGTAACACATTATTGTCTTCGTCTTTTCCCAACATATCATTTCATGTATCTCATTTGACTGTCAAGTATATTGCCATATGTGTGTGTATGTGTGTTCAATAGGATTGGAAATAATTGAATTATCTTTAAACAGCAGGTTAAAGTAAATTGCTTATCTAAATAACAATTGGTTTATGTTATTGAATAAGAAAGTGTTCAATACATGATGTTCGATCAATTCGAAATATGTTATGTAAGATTTTTAAGAAAAACAAAAGAGTTTTTGTACTCGAATTAAGAAAAAATAGAGATCAGATCGATCACTGAATGTATATATTAGAAATTAATGCTTATATAAATAAAAACTTCAAAAAAAAATGAATACGTTTTCAGATGAAAATTCATGAAGATTATTAAAAATGTAAGCAAATGTATTAATAGTTTTACATTCCGATGATAGTATTGACAAAATTAGTCTTTCCTGGCATCAAAACTATTATCTTTTTGTAGGATATGAAGAGTACCGCTATTTTTCGGCTACTTCACGGCAGATTTATTAGCCTCGATATCTTCCCGACAACCTTGACTAGCTATAGCTCTGAATAGATGACCGATCTAACGCAGAGTTTTTGTGCTCAATAACTTGAGCTTTCTATACACATTAACTAACTAAAACAGCAGGTGTATGTCACAATGTGATCATCATGCTATCAGACAATCGATCCAAGACAAACAACCATTAGTATCCCGCCAAGGATCATTTCATAGTTGATGGTATCAAGCTTTGAACACATTACCTCCTGAACATATGTCGAACTACGTAACCATTCAGATTAACTGTCTTAATGTGAATCTTTTGAATATCAATTATTTTACTTATTGATCAATTGTAATTGATTTTAATGAGGTATGAATATACAAAGATGACACAGAAAAATCATTTTCGAATTTTAACTTGAAATTTTCTCTAGTCAAAAGACGAAAAATTTTCATATTAAAATATTCTGGTTAAGATTTATTTCTGTGCAAAATTTCAAATCGAAATTCGAAAAATGAATTTTTCTAGAGTTCTCAAAAAGGGCCAAGATATCGACGTAAAAAATCCAATATCTTAGCAACAATAAGCTTAGAACTCGAACTCTATTCAGAATATTCATAGCTCATTAAGATTTACATAATGCACAATAATTCGAACTTCAAAACAATTCAATATTCTCTTTAAGAAATGTAGTCTTTCAGTTTATCTCATCATTATTTTGCGCATCTGAAAATACTGAGAATAATAATTTTAAAAGTTATTCTCTTCGAAACAAAAGTTTATGACTACATGAGTATTATCACTTGTTGCTTCATAGAAATAAAAACTTTTTCCGAGATTTGTTTGAATCTGAAAATCATGAATAGAAAACAATTATCAAAAAAAAACCAAACTGTTGACCATTAGTAACAAATTTTGAACAAATTAGTTTTGTTCATTTTTTTTTTTTTATTAAACTTAGAAATACATATGATATGATCGGATATAGTTTAGTGTTATTGTGTGAAACGATCTTCAAAAAAAAAAAAATACAAAAACAACTTTCATATATGTGAGAAGAAAATTTGTTTCGATTGCCAATTTGTTACGATCGAATTTGTACAAGCTGTTTATTGCATCATGTCGATCTATCCAATTAGTCTATTTGTTATCGTAGACCAATTGGTCATCCTTTTCTTTCTTTAACCAATTAGATAAGTGTGAAATGATTAATTTTTTCTCTTGCTGGAAAGAGATAAAGAGAGAGAGAGATGACGAATTTTTTGCGATTGGTTAATCAAAATTAGACATTGTGATCAATTTATTGTATAAATAGAGATGTTTCTAAGCAGTCGGTCAGTATTTCAAATAATACAATTGTTCGATGGTCGGTTACCCTTCTTATTCGAAGGTAGGTCTTTCTCTAATATATAAATCTTGTCTCTTTGACTTATGGCACTTTAATTCACGGCTCCGAATCAATGTTTGCCGTGCGTTACTGTGTCATGCATCGAGAGACAGCTTATCGACGATATTTATTTTTTTTTAAATATACGTTTGATTTTATGTTTATATTATTTCAAGTAGTTCAGTTTCGATCAATGGCACATTATTTGAAGACGGTTGAAATTAATTATTCCGTGTTTATCAGTGTGCCACCAATCGATCTGAATATTATTAAATACATTATCATTGAATTTAGAAATGAATACATGTAGAAATCTGAAGAGTCTATAATCATCCGAAAAAAAAAAGCTTTTGTCTTATTTATAATAAATAAAATGTATTTAACAAATGATCACGAAAAGAAAATCACAGATATTTTCTGTGATATCAAAAAGTATGAAACGGAATATTAAATATCTGATATGAAATAAAACTATGATATGGTTTTAGGACATTTGGCGGGCATAAATTTCGTCTGATGAGTTGTTGTTATAAATAATGTTGAAATAATAATAATTATAGACACGTGGTGAGATTATTTGTTTGTATTTAAAAAAATCACAGTTGTATGTGAAAGTGAATAAGGATGTTCTTTGTTTGAAGTTGAGCGATGTTATATAACGAATTTTTGTCTATCATATTTAGAGATGTAAGCTAATGCATTAATTGGCGGCGGCCGAAAGTTTCAATGTTTTTTCAAAAATTTTCTTTGGGTGAAATTTCGAAATGAATAAAAATATCTGTAAATGTATCTATTTTTGTTCTGCCGATGGTGGCTCAGACGATTGACTTACACTGAGAGTAGTATACTTTCGTGTATTCTTATTTTTATCTTGAGTTCGTTTAGTAGATGAAGTTTTAAGTGTTAGTCAAGTATAGAATTGAAACTTTTATCCCGTTCGACTGATATTTGTCAATATAATGTTTGTGTTAGTTGCTTTTCTATAAAGAGTAATATATATGTTTGAGAGCAAACATAGTGAGATATGTTTTGCGAAGAAAATAAGAAAAATATCATGCAATTATTGTATTTTAAGCAAAAAGTGGCTCTCTCTTTCTTAATAATATTTCTTATAGACATTAATTGATCATGTTTTTATTTATAATCAATGTTACTTTAAAAATTCAACTAGTCTCAATGCACCTGAAATGTGTTGTTGCTTGTTTTTTGATCGTGCAAATACAAATCTTTTTAGTGAAATATATTTTCAGACACGAAATTGTAGATAAAGACATTGAGCTTTTTTGTAGGTTATACAGTAATTCTGTTATTGATGTCTATACAATCATGATTTCATCGATAAATGTGGCAACTTAATTAGAAAAAAAATTCTTTTATTTTATTGTTTAAGAATTTTGATTTGTAATAAGCAAAACTTTGTAACAATATTGTGATTGTATAAATATTAATGAAATCGATTTCAAAGAGACTTGGAGTTGTAGCGTTTATAATCTATAACTTTTCATATTGGATAATTCAAATAAAAATAAGGGAAGATTTTATACTTTTGATATTTAAATTAATTTTTCCTAGATGAAATCCATGGAAATATATTCAAAGAGAAGATTTGATGATGAAAGAAAATTATTCTAAATGAGTGATTAGTAATAAATGTTGTTTATTGTAGAATGTAGTCGATATTTTTCAATGTATTCAATGATAACTCAATAAAAGAAAAGAAAAAAGTCTTTTTTTTGTTTAATCCTTTATCCTTAAATGTCCACAGTCGTAGATATTGGTTTAAATAATATTGAGAAAAGAAATCAGATCATTTAATTTGAACATATTTAGCGTTCGATTGACAAAAAAGAGTTTTTCCTAGGAAGTGACCAGTTGAGCTTTTTGAAACATGAGACGTGGATTTGCTTAATTGTTGAATTTATTTTTCATGTTTATATGGTAGCTAAGGTTTTTGAATTTTTCTTGGTCCTACATCTGCTATCTAGATACCAGGAACTCATTCTGAGTTACTAGTATTGGAATGTTCATGAGACTTTAATGTCCATGTAGAACGAAATGGTATGAAAGTAATTGAACGATGCTTTTGAACGTTGGATAGAAGTTTTTTTTTTGTGACAAATAAGATAATGAATTTGAGAATATCAAAGGCACATAATTTGATTTCTTTCGAGATTTCAGTACTAGGAAGACCTAGCTTCAGTCAATAAAAGAAAAATAATACATGATCGATGATAACATTATTAAAGGTTATGTAACATATGAGATTTTTCAGATATTCTACTGTGAACATGTCCAATGTACAAAACTCGACTTGAAGTACTTAAGCAGTATGAGTTTGTCATGAACTCTATGTGATTTCTTCTACTCCTTGAAGATAGCTATTATCAATTTCCAGAGCTTCAAATAAAAATAAAAATCAAGATGAATTTTTTTTTAATGCATTAATGTTATTACACAAATAGAAAATTTTAAAGAAAAGTAGTTTTAAGTCGTGCTCACCGAATGTCAAGAAAGACAAAAACCAACGTCATATCTTTATCTTTATGATATGAACATACTAGCAATAATTAACAGTTGTCATTTTAGTGGTAACTTTGTTTCTAGATGTTAGAAAGGCGTTGTCTTGAAAAAAACATATGTTTTGATTTATTAAACAATTTTTCTTTTCCACGAAAGCAAAATGGTTTGAAACGTTGTTGTTGTTGTTGTTGTTGTTGTTGTTTTCTTTTAAAGCATCGATAAAGTTTTTAGAGAAACGACCTTGCTTTTTAATCGACAGACTTTTTTTAAATAAGAATAATGGCAGAACAACGTGGATAGAAAAAGAACAGAAAAAAAAATAATATGTTAAAAAAAAACAATTCTCTCTGTCAACCGTTTCTCATAAGTTAGGTTAAAAGAAGCAAGATGAAAAAAAAAATAAAACAACTTTTTGTTATTGTTTCTTAACTACCTTTTAATATTATTACATTATTCACCTGAGTAATAATCTCTCGGAAGAGTCGAATATTCAAAATACGTATATTTAATTATTGAATTTTTATGTTAACTGTTAAGAAAGTACGTCGAGGACAAGTATGTATTAATCTATTGACAAAATAATAAATTATATACTTTTCTTTATAATATATAATTAAGATATATCCAAGTAAAACAGTTTCTTATGTTCGTACATGTTGGACATATAAAACTTGGGGTGTAATCATTGGTATCGTTACATTTATATTAGTTTTATCTGGTTTACATATTGGATGGGAGTAAGTTTTTTAGTTTTTGAATAAAATATTAATAATAAGAATTATTATTATTATTATTATTGTCAATGATAGTTTTCCTATAATTATTAAAAATGGTCATATCTATTATCCAATATTATTTTGTCTTGCACTTTTTTATACAATAACAAATTATCTTTTTGCATCATTACATGATCCTGGTGTTGTACCACGTCCAAATGCTGATGAAATTCTTCATGTAGAAAAAGAAAATAATATTCAAACAGATTTGTAAATTTAATTAAAATTTGTTTGATTTTTTGTTGTTATTTATTTGAAATAAAACTTAAGTGTAAAATATGTTTGATTTATTTTTTTTCTATTTAGAGAAGGAAATTATTTTCCGTCTATACCACCACCAACAACAATACTTGTAAAAAATTTTCCATATTCATCTTCTTATTGTTATACATGTCGAGTTTATCGTTTACCACGTGTTACACATTGTTCAACTTGTAATGTTTGTATTCAAAATTTTGATCATCATTGTCCATGGAGTAAGATTTTCTTTATTTAATATTATAAACAAAATTTCTCTGTTAAGACTTCCTCAAAAAAAGTCACTTTTCATGAGAATGATCCAAATTAAGATAAATACAAGAGAAGATAGCCCTTGATCTAATCTCTCATAAACGACAAAAATTTTTACTCGGCACCTCGTTTTTATCGAAAATCTTTTTCGTTTTTTCTCCGTTCATAATATGTCAAACGCGCTACTCAAATTTCTCAGTCCAGATCCATGTGATGTATTTAAATTTTTTTCTTTTGTTTGAAAGAGCACGGCAAGGCACAGTGTACCAAAGAGTCCTTTTTTTGAAATAAGCTTTTTTATAACAATATAAGAAAATATCTCTATAGAAACAGCGCCATTTTTGTTAGGGATTTCTACGTCATTGAACTTGTGATGCCTTCTTTCCACTTAAAAGGTAAGAGTTAAAAAAAAGGACTCTGTGATGCCCTGCATCCTGACATGCTCTTTCAAACAAAAAAAACAATTAAATACATCATATGGATCTGGACTGAAAAATTTGGGTTGGCAAATTCGTTATTTTTGATCTTTGTTTGGTGAATATCTCCCTCAAACGTCATTATATCGGGCTGAAAATTTTATGTCATTTGAATGTTTATAGACTGAGACTGATTTTTGAGGGGATCTTAAGAAGAAAACTTTCATTCCTTCTTTATGTATTTAAATTAAAATAGAAACCTTTAGATTAGATTATAACCGTGAAAAAAGTTTTTCAATTTAGTAAAAATTTATACTAAATATATTTTCTTGTTTTGTTTAGTTAACAATTGTGTTGGTTTATTAAATCATCGTTACTTTTGGAATTTTCTTCTTTCGTGTTCAATACTTTGTTTGATTACAGTCATTGGTTGTAGTTTAGCTGCTTATCTTCGATGGGATACCTATAAAGATCAATCCGGTCTATTTTTTGCACATAATATTCCAAGTTTTTTTAATGGTTTTATTGGTATTTGTCTTATGCTTATGCTTTTTCCATTTTGGTGTAGTCATTGTGGATTAGCAATGAATGCAGTAACAACAAAAGAAGATGTAAATCAATAAAAAAAAAAAAAAAACTAATTTTTAAATTTAATTAATTAATTCATTTGTTTTTACTTAGTCAAGACATCGACAAGATTTCGAACATAATGAATTTTCTAGTGGTTCACGATGTCGAAATTTAATTCAAGCATGTTGTGGTCCATTACGACCATCGTAAGTTTTAATTCATTATTTATAGTCTATTTACAATTAAAATTTACAGAGTCGATTGGAATGCATTATATGATGAAGATTATTATCAAAAACAAGCAGAAATTTATAAAAAAATTCGTCCAACATTATTAAGCAATACACTTGTAGTTCCAAGACAAAATATAAAAGAGCATATTCGAAGTTTAGCTCTTAAAAATTATTTTGGTATAGCTCAACAAGTTGAAGGTCTTTATCGAACAAATAAAAAAAATTCACGTAAGAGTAATATTCCATTGTATTGAAATGCCTTTCTGTAATTGAAATATTTAAAGTGGCTGTCAAAATTATCCAACGAAGTGGAAATTCGAGTTTTTGCACTTGTAATACGTGCTATAGAGAATCTAAATAGTGACTTGAATAGAGAAAATTAGATTCCTCAAACCAGGATTTTTAGAAAATCAAAGGTCTAGGTTTTAGCGCTTAGAACTCGATAATAAAATCTTGTGTTGACAGCGGAAAACGATGGAGAAGAATATTCTTAGCCAAATGAAAATAATACAACAAGAAAACTGACTTTTAAGCCTTCACTTAATCAAGTGTAAAAAATCGAATTTACTTCTGGTTGAGTAATTTTGATGATCAGGAGGATGTGGATGTTGGTGTAGGTGTTTTCTTGGCTAACATCCACGCCCTATGCTTCATTTGAGCTACAGAAATTGACCTTCTTAAGACTTAGTACTAATTATTGAATTTCTTTTTTTCAGCACGACAGTCATCATTAATTCCTGTTGATGTTATTCATCATCTTCCAATGCATAACATTGAAATAAATTATATTGATAGCAATCAAGTTAATGTTCGTTATTTATTAATTGAAGGTAATTACTATTGAATATAAATATATGAAATGATTATATATTTATCGTATAGCTGTGCACCGAACGAATATCTCAACATTTTGGAATGCAATATGGTTTCGTAATGTATTATCTATTGTAATGCTTTATGAGATAAATGAAAATGTAAATAATGATTTCGATTAGATTTGATTGAAATGTTATTTATTTTCTTTTGTTTTCAATAGAATTCTTTTATTCAATATTGGCCAGATGAAAAGAATTCATCAATAAAAATAAATGATAGTTATCAAGTGGATTTTATTCGTACTCTTAAACGATTAGATATCGTTACATCTCAATTCAAAATACAAAAAGTAATATAAAATATATAAGTAAGAATTATTAATATATTTTATTTAATTTAGATTGGTGAAAATGAAACTCGTATTATTGAACATTTTCAAGTTAAAAATTGGACTGAAACAAAATTTTCATTAGATCCTATTGCTCTTCTACGTCTTCAATATAATATTGATAATAGAGAGAAAGAAGAAAGAATTCATGATACTAATCATGGTATTATTGTTATACATAGTTGGTAAAAGAAAATAACAAAAATTCAAATATTAAATTATTTCAATTTGTTTTCT
>CAJNOL010000649.1:89429-115647 GCA_905250125.1 Rotaria sordida | reverse complement strand
CGGAACTGTAACTGTCGGTTTATCTAAATCATATATATTCAGGATGTTAAAAGGAATAAGAAAAAGAAAGAAAACTTAAACATACATTTGACATGAAGAAGAAATTGTCGATTGACAGTACTCAATGTATTACTTGCTGAACAATCGACTCGACCCGAATCAAACCGTGAAATATTACGTAAGATAAGAATGCTCTCATTTTTACCCGTAACTAAATATATAAAGATGTATGTGTGACAGGATGTCAATTTTCTTTTCTTTAAACTATGACATACTTGTTGTAACTGTTGCTGGCCTCGATAGACCATTGACATGCCAAAGAATAACGGGTACTGGTCGACCGGATGCTGTACAAGAAAATCGACCATTTCGACCTTCGCGAACTGTCATACGCATATGTTCCGGTGAATGAGAAATGATTCTTGGTGGTACTAAAAAAAAAAAATAAGAATCAATAGATACTTATAAGAAACAAAAGGAAAACATAGAACGTGTTCGATAAAAATCTTCTCTCAAGATAGTGTTCATCGACAAACTAATGTGATGGACGTGACTTACAATCAATGTTGACTCATTAACATCATTATCGAATGCATATATGTATTATGATCAAACACAGATATTCATTTTCTATTTAACTCGTCGATCACATTAATTTCTTTGTTACGTTTATATTGTTGTCTAGAGCACGATCTAATAGACTTTTTCATTTAATGCTTCATCAAATGATCATTTTCTTGTCTTTGTTTTTTATGTTTAAGGTGTAGATATCATACTTGAAAAACAATTAGCTTATGCACAGCTGCTTTTGTATGTTCTTATAGTATGGGTAAACCTTCCTATCACGCTCATTGACATCGAAATGAGAATACAAACGCACGTATATATATATATATTAAAGAAAAAACAAAATATGAAAGAATAGATTCAATGGAGTGAACAATCAGCCAGAAGACAGATTACTAATAACAAACAGAACAATGTATAGTCGACACATACAAAAAAAACTAATTTCTACACCTTCGAGGCAAATCATACCATTTATTTCAATGTAATTGAAGTGAAGGTTATTAATATGCTGACACTATTTAAATGATTTCCTTGAGATTTTTTTTTGATGAAATAGACATAACTATCATTAAACGGAAGTTATAGATCTATCATTCTTTTTTATTTTATAGTCCGATTATCGTGCACCTTCGAAAAACGTACTACTTGATGTCATAATGTCAAATATATTTCTTCCGATATTTATAGGTATGTCTGATAACACCCTCTATTATATCTAAGAAGGAGGGACGACATACAAACATGAAAAAAAAAGATCCAAATGTAAACGTATGAGGCGGATTGTTTTTGTCTCTTCATATGTGTGTGTTTGTGTATGTATACGTATCAACAACACCCCAAAACGAGAGAAGGTCAGTCAACATACGCACACGCACACACACACACCTCGGACATATGTTTGCATTGTCAAAATGAACCCGAGTGACGATCAAAACAATGATATGATAAAGCACAAACATACATATGCTCATGAAGGTTTTTATACATATATATATATATAGAGAGAGAGAGGGAGACAGAGATAGATGAGTTTGTCTATTGATTTAAGAAAACAAGAGAATATACTTACGGAGTACATCAAGAAAAACTTCATTTAATGTAATATCACCACGTACACAACGATATAAACCTTGATCTTGTTCTTCAACATTAATTATACGTAAAATACGTTCTTCACGATCAATACTATCCATTGTAAGAATACTTAAACGACGATCTCTTACTGTTATAACTGAATCAAGACTGACAATATCTGCTCGATCATCACGAATCCAGATGATCTAAACAATAGTAGAAAAAAAAAGAAAGAAATGAATTAAAGATAAAAAAAAAAAAGGAGAGAAAATTTCGTGCTGAGTAACTATTAATGAATATGTATATACATTCACCAGCTGTGTATTGCTCATGATGTCATCGTTATTGTGTGCCCCCTGGAAACTGCTTTCATTCTTTCTTTTTTCTTTGAACAATACAATACCATACCAACAATAACAAACTGTACTCAAACATATAAACACTTGTCCCTCCCAGCACTTACCTTTGCAGGATTTGCCGGTTCGATATTTTGACCGACTGAACAGGGTAATTCGACAGTACTAGCTAAAGCTGTTTGAATTGTTTCTAATTGATTCGTTTGATAAGGTTGTTGAATTAATAAAATATAAATGATAACGACAATAGACAACATTCGATAGGCATTGACGATTGATTAGATGATAGATTAAATAAAAATTATAATTGAACGTTATACTTTTTACGGTTGCTTCATATAAACCTACATACCGTTGAATTCTTCAAAAAGAAAAACAAAAGAAAAGAAGAATAGTAGTAGTGGACAGTATCAAAAGCGGAAGTTCTTTTCGGCACTATGAGTTGACTTTCTTTTTTTTTTTGGGGTATGTATAGTAAGAAAGAGAAAAAAATGAGAGAAGAAATCAAGTTGATTTGTTTCAAGTGGAGAGGATAACTTTTGCTTTTCTCTTTCTTTCTTTTTCTTCTGACAGTGAAAGAGCAAAAGAGAGAGAGAGAGAGAGAGCAAGCGAAAGGGAAACAAAGAGAAACATTTTCTTCTTCTTTTCTTCATAGGCGTTTTTTTTTTGAGTGACAGCATCATAGACCAACGGTCACCCATCCATTCACCTTCTGTCATTCATCACATTTTGCCTCATATCTTAAGTAGGTTTATATATATATATATATTGTAAATGATCCGCCTTGCTTACTCATACACTTTGAAAAGCTCGTTAGGGGCACGCGAACATTACATGTCAAATGATGATCGATTCAATGATATATCTATAAAGATAAACATATTTTGCACGTTTGATGACTTCATTAAAAGAAAAGAAATTTACGTTTTTTTTCTTTTTTTTTTTTGTTTTTTGAAATATGTCTGTTCTGTTTTCAATAGAGTGATTAATGAGGCTTGTTACACATTTTTTCTTGTGTTCCACGATAAGTATCTTACAAGATTCTATACATTTTACAATAAATTGAAAGTAAGAAGACGCGTTCACGGACAATTTAACATGATGTTTTATTTGACTTGATGAGGATCAGCATTCTATTTCTATTTCATATGAGTAATTGATTTTCAAAGTTTCTTTTCTCTAATGTCTTGTCGACACACACGATTCCAATTTGTAGTATGTATGTATATATATATATATATATATATGGGTATGTATGTATGTCTATATGTATATGTAAGACGACGACGGCGGCGACTACAACGGAAACTAAATGCAAATAGTGATGGCGTTGAGCACGAGCTAATGAGAATGCGCACAGACGGGAAAAGAATACTATCCAACTTAAATGGACTTAACGAGGAAAAAGAAATTGACAAACAAAAAAAAAAAGAAGAAGGGCGGAGACATTATAAGACCGAACTTCTCAGGAAGTTCAATAGAACACACTAAACATCTGGATGAATGTATGTTCATGTTTTAGATATAGATATAGAACAGCCGTCACTGTGTTTGTACATTCTTGAATATCGATATCAGAATAGCGGAAGCAGCCGCTTTCAATGCTTACATCATCATCGTCATCATCATCGTAATACTCATCAGACACAGCATGTCATCAGATCATGTATGGATGTACACGCACGGACAGTCATTTCTAAATGAAGTTAGAAGAATCAATTTAATACATGTCTATTGTATATATGTTTGTCGTCGATCTGATCGATGATCCTTGTTGATAAAAAAAAGAGAAAAAAAAAAAGAAAAATCTCCTGTTCTAAATGAGTTGTTGAGAAATGAGTTGTTGAGAAGAAAGACTGACATTAAATAGAGTACATGCAATGACAATCTTAAACTGGTATAATATATTTACTAACAAATTAATGCTTATTAACGATAGAAGCATATTATTTTTCAATTACTTGCTAACCTTGAAAATAAGAAAGAAGACAAGGAGTTGTTTAATATCGATCGTTGTCTTGTCTTCTTTATATCGGGAGAGTTCGTGTGAACAACATCTGTCATTGTGTGCAAACACACACACACACACATCTATATATCTATATATGTATACATTGGTTTGGCTTCATCTAATGTGTCCCGACGGATTAGAATCGAACCTGTTCACACACACACACACACACAACCTGTTTCTATTTCAATCAGACGTAGGTGTCTGGATGTCACGCGAGAAATGGACAATCGAAAGGAGAAAGCAACATTAATACGAATGGAACTTTTTCTTTTATGCAATGCTTCATTATTATCGTCATCGTCGCTTCATCTATCCTTTCTCGTAATGATTTACGTTTGATTAAACACGTGCAATGTGTTAATTTAATTCGTCGTTTTCCCTTTTTTTAGTCTCGTATTCGGTCTCATTCTACATATATTTCATCCATTGTGCTTCGATAAATTCATGCATGTGTGTGTGTGTGTGTGTGCTTTACTACTGGTACTGATTCTATAGATCTTTTTAACTTAGCGAGAAAAAGAAACAGTTAGATTGAATCGATTTTAGAACGACATGATAAGTGTCCACTCGAGTAGAAAAGAAATAGTATTGTCTATAGAATGAAACTGATATGATACCTTGAAAATGCTTTCTATACTGTTGTGCACACAAGTTGATGCTCATTTTCTTTTTTTCTCATTCGCTTTTTGTCGACTTCCCTCTTGAGGTGGTAATTAAACGAAAGAGAAGGATTGACTTATATATGTGCATATGAGTTAGGCGGAGAATCCTTCAATATGGAATGCCGGTCAACGGAAACAACGCATACAGAGTAAATAATTGAAGATGTTACCAACAAGCATCGTCAACTATCAATGCGGTTATTCGCTTCAATACTCATCCAAAAAAAAAAGATGAACAAAAAAGAAAACTATTTTTAGACTACAATCTATATACTTTTTCAATAAAAATAATTGAAAATCTACTTTGTCTTCCAGTTAAAACTATAAGTTTCTGTTGACTACTCATGACAAACTTATTTTCTAATTGCTCAAATGAAGCATTATAATTAGGGAGTATCTAAAAAGATATTCAACAAAAAATGATCTGTAGTTCTAATAACACCTTATCCATTATTATAGCATTATAATTCTAGTCAATATATAAGCATATACTAATCAATTAAACTCTATAAAACAAAGGTAAAACATACATTGATTATATCAGAATTTGTAAAAAAAAAAAAAAAAAGAACCTTAGTATTATACTTATTTATAAAATCGACTAGAAGCAATCGGTTTTTTTCCTTCCATTGGAAATTGATCCGATTAATTATTGAACGAATAATTCTATATTCAGCAGGTATAATATTGTCTGTTAATTATTATTATTATTATTATTATTCTCATATTACATATACCATCTGTCAGAGAATGATGACAGCGAAGAATAAATAAATAGTAAGACAAATCTATCTAACATAATCAAATAGATTGCGTGATGAACAAGATATGAATGAATTCTTTCTTAGATGTTCTTTTTCTCAATAAGAATATTCAAGATTATTTTTTCCGCACAAAATATTATTCTCTCTTGTCAGAATCAATTTAAAAACTATTTTCTCTATAACACAAAAAAATAAATAGTAAAATCGTTTATTGAATGATAAATTTTTGATAGTTGTACTAAATGATGATTATATATAATTATGATTGTTTAATTGATATACAGATAGTTCATCTTGTTTCTGATACTAGATGTAAAACAATATGAAGTATGGTATCATTTTTATTGATTATTTCTTCGATAATTTACCAGTAGTTAAACTTTCTGACATCTAATGGCGGAGCCAAAGGGCTTAGTCATCTTCTCTTGTTGAAAAAAATTTTTTTTTCTTCGCAAATCTCACCATTCGTAGGAGTGCTGAGCCGACTAGTTCCAAAACCTTGGCCTCGATCTGTAATGTATCATTAGACACAACGTTGTGAAAAAAGAAATAAATTAACAATTGTTCTTCTATAGTTTAGTTCAAATAAAAAATATTTGAATTTTTACCATAGATTATTTATTTCATTGATTTTAGACAAATAATATTTGTTTTTATAGTTCATTTATACTTATTATCAAATTTTGTCTCTTGAACAAGTTCATTGGCAATACAATTTCTGATAAAAATCTTTGCTTTAAAATATCTCCCAAACACTTTCTGTAGTGTTAATAAACTCGAACTTTTCTTTTAGAGTAATTTTTCTTTTGAATCTTTAAAATTGTCTAATGTCTGATCATATTATATTTCTCAATAGTCTTTCCGTATGAATTTGAGAAATATTATCCATATCTAAATTATCATAATAAAGAGTAGCTAGATCTAGTTTATATGAAGTGTCTTAGACATTATCTTCAGTTTTGTTTTATGTTGATATTCAATTGAGATTTTTTTGTCCTTCTGTAATCTTAATTAACATAAACTTTTGTTCTCTATTAAACAAAGTAATGAAGTGCAACAGTAAGTTCACAATTTTTTTTCTCTCTGAATAATAAAAATAAATTTCATCATACAAAGTGATTACATAATCAAAATTTTTCTTTGATGTTAACAAATGTATCATCCATCTGTTTCTATGAAGCCAACATTATACAATGCATCGAAACTTTTAAAATTACCATTTTTTTTTTGGTAGATAATATGAAATAAAATCTTGTTGAATATTTCCTATAAATATTCCATTATACTAACATTAAGAATATAACTACACGTTCATCATTCTTTACAGTTTCGATAGTTTTCATTTTCATAACAGCAATATTCATTATCAATTTTGAATTATGATTTGTTAATACATTCTAAAATTTACTTATTTTTGAATCGTTAGTTTTTACTTTTATTTAAAAAAGAGTTTTATTATTTTTCATCTAGAATATTTCAAAATATATCTACTTATAACATAAGTGTTTCGTCTATTAATTAAATTTCGTTTCTCTGATGGCAAACAGTCATTTTAAATTAAGTGCATTGTACATGAAATTAGTCATGAATGAGCCAAGTATCTAGACTAATATTGACTGTCTTTTAGAATAATAAATCAATAAGTTATTAATTATTGATATAGGGCAATATGGCGACGTGAAACTTCAATCTTTGTATAAAAATTCTAGCATACGAATATTATTCAATGTAAGAGCAATAAACAGGATTTCCGTCGATGTTTTTTTTTTATTCATTTTATCATTCTTCTATTTTTTTAATGACAATTCAATGATCTCATCAGTTAATACATGCACCAATATAACGATTTGTACGAATATAAACTTCTATTTGATCACTTGAAGGGGTTTTGGAAAACAGAGCATGTATGTAAAACTAGTTGTCCTGAGCTTATAATTTCGATATAGGAAAATATAAAACTATGTGTAATTTTAATAGTAATGCTTTTTGTACTGTTGTCATTGTTTTCTGTACTTTTATTAAAAGTTGACAAATTACATTATTCTTATATATATATATTCATCTTGAACTTTTCAAGACGATGTCTTTTATGAGCTAACCATAGATATATGAATATCTCGTATAATCAAGAAAATGAAAATAAACTAAGATCAAATCATAGTATTAGTAGAGATAGAATTTTATGGTATCGATAAGACAATTGTAATAATCAGTAGAATATATAATTATTGAAGGAAAAAAATTATAGGAAATAATTATGATATATCGGAAATATGCGAAGTGTTAAATAAGTAACTCCAAGAAATAAGAAATACAGCATGTACCACATACACAAATCATTGCCGATTCAATCTTCTCTCGTGCAACTATTCAAGACCATCAGTACTATTACGTAATAGTATGCTTCAAATAAAGATAAAAATAACATTACTTTGAACGATCACGACTTCGACTATGTCACATCTATGATCCTCATTAAATACTAGTTATAAACGCTCTCATTATTTACTACAGTTTCAAGTTTAAAAAAAAAAGATTGCTTGAAAATCGATCCGTTTTTCATAAACTCTCGATTAGTATTAATTTTTGTTGTAACTATTTTTTCTTCTTCTAAAATGATATCAGTAACTATAATGATTTATATCACTTAACTCAAACACAGTTGTTATATTTTAACTAACGAATAAAAACAATGCAGTCATGCTTTAATCAGAACTATTTATGCAGACTCATTTACTATATTTTATTTCATTTAATGATTTTTTTTTCACAGCATACAATATCAATTATACAAATTAACAGTAAATGCTTCTTAATAAATTAAAACATAAAACTAATTATAAGTAACAGCAATAAATATTATCGATGAAAAAAATCATTCATGCAAATAGTATCTTTAGTGACAAGTTTTTAATGAATTCTATTTGTTGATACATTTATTTTTCTTTTTCTTAATTGATCACAGTGTCACTGTTGTTGTATTATTATTATTGATAATGATAGAAAGCGTTAACATTTAATCATGTTCTATGTTGTTAGATATATATTTAATAAATCTTCTCCATGAAAACTTTAATAATACAAATAGACATATATGTAATTCAAGATTTGCATATACTAGAAAACAATTCAAGAGATATGACATTGTTACTAATTTTTACTAATCAAATGTAATTATTCACTGACTAATAAACATTTCGATTAGCAATATATAATAATTTGATAGAATAGATGTCTAAATTCAGATTCGATCGGAGCGATGATATTCAGATGTACAATATAACACTATTAAATAATATTTAATAAAAATTGCATGATCATCATAAGAACCATCGTTTGACAAGATTAGTCACTTCTTTATTCAACTTTTAAATTAAAAGACAGCCTATTTGATTACCCATTGAATGTAACATAGGAAAATAACTGGTTAAAGTCATAAGGAAATTGACAACTTTGTATAATCTACAGACAGATGAAAATATTTTCATGAGTTAGAGAAACATTTCCATGTTACTAAGATTTTTTGTGTAGTAAGAAGTATTTATATTCATATAACGAAAGTAGATCTTTTTATATTATGAAAATGTTAATAAAAAACAATTTGTGCATATAAAAAAGGAATGCCATTCTGATACTTCTAATACTAATGAATTCGTTATAGAAAATAAATTTTAACATTATTGTTATTAGATAGAGAAATAGTTTAAGAAATGAAACGAAAAACATTAATGCAAAAAAGTCACTGTTGTATATCTAATAACTCTCATCGTCATTTGAAATGAAGAAACATCAATGTTAGACATGATATGCGTAATTACTGCAAGAATTGGTAAATACTTTGCGAACATCATTCTTGTTCATTTAATAAAAAGGCGTCATAAATTTTTTATATACTTATCTTATAGATACTTCTATTTAAACCTCATGTGGTTCATTTTCAAAAATGTTGTACTAATAGTCAGTATCTGATTCCGCTACATTTTAATTGAATATCTATGTAATGTGAGAAATATTTGTGCGTTTTTATTACGAAAAATATGACATAGATGGGTCAACTATTTTAATGTTTCATTTTTCTCTAACATCATTAGAATATGTTGATGATGTTTTCAAAAAAAAACAATATTGTATTTATCGTTATACTTTTTATTTAAAAACTTTTTCTTTTATAAAACTACATGAGAAAAAAACGTATAAATATTGATGAAGATCATCTAGTTTAAAACAAGTGTTCATCTATGACCATTTGTTTATATTCATTTTCAACATTTATATGTCCCTGGTGCACATTGACATTTGTCATAATTACAGCTATCTTTGTCACATTCTGTCTCTTGATTAGTAAAACAACAATATAATAAAAAAAAAAAATTTAATATATAAACTTACTAGGTTGACAACATCGACAATTTGAATCACATATACATTTGCCTGTTTGTGCACAATCTTCGCACGAACATTTTCCAGCTAGAAAAACAAAATTATTCGAACTGAGCTTGATATTCTCTAATGTTAGAATGTTTACGTTCACACGGACATGGCGTTGTTTTTCGTATTAGAAGTCGTCTTTTGTGACGATACAGTAAAATATATGTGATGTATTTTCAAATGTTCATTGTATTTATTAGGACATTACAGCTAATTATTAATTAATAGAAAAAAAAACAAGGGAGAAGAGGGAAAGATCGAATCTAGTTATATACACAGAAGAAAAAGGTGTACAAATATATTAATTAAATAGAAAGAGGGGATACGACTTGTCAAAAGGAAGGGGAAAAAAAAGGTGTGTTGTACAACATATGGCCTTCAATATGCATGATGTGACTTATGTATCTGTGGTTATTTTGATTTTGTGGTAAAGAAAACCTGTCAACAGACACTAATAAATAAAAACATATGTAAATAGATACGGTCGAATGAGTTATTTCTTTTTTTTTATAGAGCATGAAATATTATGTCTATATTATTTTATTTTTCTTTGATCAACCTCTATTTGATCTATCATAGATCATAAATATTACACGGAAATATTCTTCTAAATTATAATTTCAAGTATTCGATTTCTATAGAAGAAAATGTGTCCCTCAATTTGAATAACTTGTTTAAAACAATGATGTAAAGTTTTATTATCATTGATAAGTAAAACAAATATTGAATGTCAAAGAAATTAAAATCTTGAGACAATATTATCATGACGAGTGATAATCGTTTGATAGAATTTTAAATAGGTTTTTTTTTTAAACTCGAAATGAAACTATATTCACACAGTATGTAATTACTTTTTTATGATTTGTCAATTGTAATGAAAGATTTCATTATCAACTTATTCAAGTTAAATGATATATTTGATACAAACAAAAACTAAATTAACATATGAAAACTTGTTCGTATCATATCTGATTTAACAAGAAGTAAATTTATTTATTTAATATGAGAAAACTACGACAATACATATGCACGAAAAGAAAAAAAAAACAGTCAAGCACAAGTTCATTGTGTTGTATTTTTTTCAAGCATGACATTTGCAAGCTGAACATTTGCAATCGTCACAAGAACATGCTGAACCACAGCTAGTACCTTCATCTATTAAAAAACAAAAAAATAAGAGTTAAAAACAAAATATTAATTTTAATCTAAGTACGTACGTGAGCATGATTTACAATCACATTTACATGAACAAGTGTCTTGACATTCACATGAACCACCTTGACATCCAGCACCACATCCACATTTACCACCTAAATAAAAAAAAGATATATTAAATAATGAGCAAGAAAAATTAAAAATCTCACTCACTTGTACATTGACATTGTTTGGGCATTTTGTTTGTTGATTAGAATAATAATAATAATAATAAACGAAGATACGAATACAAGTAAATTGTATGAGAGAACAATTGTATTTGGTCTGCCTTTTTATATATCTGTTAGTCGTTCATCCCCCCCTCCCCCCTTTTTTTTTCTCACAGGGGTACAGTTTACACTGAGGAGCAGCACCCCCGTCATAGATTTGATTGATATTTCATTTATTCTTATATTCAGCACCCCTTTTCTTTTGTTTTATGTACTATCTGTATACTCCATCAAGGACAACGTATTAAATGAAACGTCAATCACATAAAAAACGTAGTAGAATGAAATGAAATATTCGAGAAAAAACAGCGCAATTATTATTTGTTTTTTCATTATCAAAGAAGTATTTACCAGCGAAAGTATTCAAAATTTTCTTTTTTCAGTTATTGAAAATAAAAAAATAACTTTTACGATTTTCGATAATCAATTCTTTTAAAATAAGTAATCTGTAAATAGCTTGTTTTACATATGCACGAAAAAAAAAGTCGAGATACTTTCAAGGTCAACATTAAATAGAAAATTATCTTTTGAAGAATTTTAAAATAGACAAAAAGAAAATTTCATCATACAGAGCGAGCCATAAATAACATTATGATAAAACAATTGAGATATCTCCGCTTCGGTTCGTTCTAATATGTTTATTGTTTGGTTAATGATAGACGCTTATTTTGAAATTTTTTTTCTTCATACAGATAACGCAAATAAACACTATTGTCGAGTTATACTTTTAACTTACCAAAAATATTTTATCTATTGTTAAATAAGAAAAAAATACATATGAAGAATTATATAGATAATTTTCAGTTGTACCATCGACGAGAATAATAAGAAGTCAAAACGAACTATATTGATGTATATAGGAAAAGTTTTCAAAATTGGTCACATTAACCCATTACCACTCCGTTGGTCCCTGGATTGGTCCATTGTAAAACGATTGCAGAAAATAAACGGAACATGAGATTTGAAAATGACAAAAACACATTTATTGCAGTTAACTTTATGGATTGTTAATTATTGTCCATTTCAAAATATAATGTCCTCCACTGTTTTTTGAATAACTTGAGAACGCAAGTAGCTAGAGACCTACGGTTTTCATCAATCGAAAGAGGAGATCGGGAGCCGTCTTTTTCTTTAATAATGTGTAAGAGTAAATCCTTTTAAAATTAATTATTTTCGAAAAACATGTAAAAGAAGACATGAAAATGACTTGTCATCTAGATGAAATTTTGATTTTGACCTTTGATTCAGATAGAGGAACCTCGAATCTATAGTTCAAGATATAATGCGTTTTCTTACTTTTCATTACATTTCCATCGAAATATCAAACTATTACGATAGAAAAGGTGAGAAAACTTAGTAAAAAATTAGCAAAAATCTCTATTATTTGCGCATGTAAATACATAATTGCATTTGCTCAGCGTTAGAGTGTAATAAGAGAACCAATTTGCATTGTATCTTGAACTATAGATTTGAGGTCCCTCTATTTAAATCAAAGGTCAAAATCTAAATTTCATCTAGATGATAGATCATTTTCATGTCTTCTTTTACATGTTTTTTGAAAATAAATAGTTTTAAAAGGATTTATTCTTATACATTATTGGAGAAAAAAACGTCTTCCGATCTCCTCTTTCGATTGGTGAAAATCACAGATCTCTAGCTGCTTGCATTCTCGAGTTATTCAAAAAACAGTGGAGAACATTATATTTTGAAATGGACAATAATAAAAAGAATGCTTTTTTTTCATCGCTGTCTTTGATATATCGGGTTTACAAAATCGATAATCTTGAAAAAATGAAAAAATTCGAATTTTTTCGAAACAAAATGTTCTCTACCTGCAATCAATAGAGACCTTTCAGAATTTTTATGTGATAAAAATCAATGAAGAAACCGATTCTAGTGAGTTAAGAACATGTTTCGAGAGCTTCACAATAACTCGTCAAATTCTCAAACCAAAGTAAATATTTATTTGACAAGATATATCAAAAGATCACATATTCTAGTAAAATAAAATTTTATCAATTCTTCCTTCCTTTTCTTTTCTATTACTACAATAGCATGGGATTGATGTTGCTCTTGCCTACTTAACAATATGGCCAAAAAAAATTAAGGCTTAGTATGTCATTCAATACACTCTCTCCATCACACAGTCATTTGACCAATCGAACAGCTCCACATAAAGAGATTGACATTTGATGGATTAGAGTACACCATTAGCACATTAGACAGGCTAATACTCTATTTATAAAGCTATTTTATCAATGACTTTTCTAGAATCACTGTGAGAGGTCAAAAGGTTAAATGCTAAAATTCGTGTCTCATAAGTAAAATGATCAATTGTAGTTCTTTGAACATCAAACCATCAGTTTCCTTGCAAAAACTAGTGTTTCTAACTAATTTTGAAAATTTACTTTATGTACACTAATATTGTATAATTCATAAAATTCGTTTTAATTTATTCTTATCATTCTATTATGTCACAATTAAAAATTCTACACATGTATTTTTTCTTACTTGATAACAGGTTAAATAACTTTCATAATACCAACGATAATATTTAGTAGAAGTGTTTGTTTATCTTATCTTTATGAAAAAAAAACTTTAGATAACATTCTATCACTGATAAAAAAAATTCAATCCATTTGATTGAACGGACCACACAAAGACATTTCAGTTTTTTTTTGTATCGTAGTACTATTTATGGCCCATCCCGTAGATCTACATATCATTTCATGTCTACTGCATTGAAATTTTAATATTTACATGCAAATCAATCTGAAGATTTTTTTCTATGCATTTTATAGTTTATTCATAAGATACTTTAGAATAATTAATAGAGCATAAAAAAAAAAAGAAAATGAAAGAAATATAATTGTCTCTTGATGAATTATTGTTTATATTTATTGTCCACATTTACATTGATCACGTGGACATTTGCAGTCCTCACATTTGCATCCTGACTTGCCACATCCTGTGCCTGTACCTGTGCCTAGATTATTAAAAAAAAAGAAAGAAATGAATGTTGTGAAATAAAAATAAATCTAATAGATTAACTTACTCTGCTGTCTGCATTGACAACTTGAATCACATGTACATTGGCCTGTTTTTTTGCAATCTTCTTTACATGAACATTTTCCACCTAAAGAAATACAAATATTCATTTTGAACTTAATAACCTCTTATATTAGATAACTTACTTTCGCAACGGCAAGGCATTGTATTTTGAATAAGTAGTTATATGTTAATGATTGAGCGAGAAAAGAAATATGATGTGCCTTCGAATATGCCTCTGTATTTATAGTACCAGATAAAGTGTCTATTTACAGAAAAAAGGGGGTGTGCCTTTTTTTCATTCTGTACGAGTCAATGAAGCTCATCTCAATAAATAACTTTCATTGGTGCATCTTCTTTTTTTTAATAGTGGTTGCCCTTGTTTCTATGAAGAAAGGAAAAAGAAATGTGCGCACATTAATAGGAAAATGAGAGAATATTCGATGATTATAGTGATCTCGAACTTGCTCGAAAAACTATTTCTTTTTTTAGTATAACGACCGAGAAACGGCACCCCCTTTGTTTAACCTATATACAGAACAGAAAAAAAATGTATTGGCTCACACATACAACCATTCTGCAGTTATACCTTGGTTTTTTTTAATCTTATTTCTAAAGAAAAATTGTACTGTTAAAGTACATCACATACATAATCAAAATGGAAAAATATTTCAATTAGAATGATTAATCATATATGCATTGAATACATATATGATAAATTTATAAAGAATATTTTCATATTTGTTTATTTCTACATATAAATGTGTACATCATTTCTTTTTGTAATAAAAAACAAAAAATCCAACAAACACAAAAAGAAAAACAGACCAAAAAAAAACAAAATTAATTGTTATTTAAGTAAAACAATTACTATTGAAAGTTATATATATATTTTTTGAATATTCTCTCTATTCATTTGTCTGTCGTTGACTACGTGGATTTTGTGCTTGAATATAATGATAAGCAACGACTAATAAAAAAACGATTACACCAAGAATATTGGTAAAAATAGCCAAAACCTTGTAGATAAAAGTAAATAAATTAAATTAAATATGGAATTTTCATTTTTACTTGATCACTCTCAAGAGTCATCGTATGAAAATATTAAATTATATATATATATATAAATCTGAAAATGTAAATATATAATAGAACAAGATAATTATATATAAAATAGAAAAATTGAATAATGTTGCTTTTTTTTCATTTTATCAAAAGAAAAGAAATTGTTATGCTGTAGAAGGACTTGATGATGGTGCTGGTAATGATTTTTGATGTGATGAAGAAGGAGGTGATTGAAGTTTAAAATCAATCCATGGTTGATTGATTGCATGAATTTTATTTTTATGAACTTTTTCTGTTGTTATTAAAAATCCAGCATTTTGTTCAATAAGTTCAGGAGCAACAAGAAATTCATCGAGTGGTATTGCATTATCAATTGGTTCATTGGGCATTAAATAAGAATATATATCTAATTGATTATCATTTCGTTGACCAATAATTACTTTGAAAAAATGTGTTGGAACAGCAACTTGATTTGAACCAATTACTTGATACTTTACATAGAGTTTATTATCCGTTGGATCAAGTCTAAAGTAGACATATACAGATTAAGGGAATCGGAATGATGAGTACGGAAATGATCAGCACGCAAAAAAAAATGTAGCTAAATATAACGTCTATTGAAAGATCAATAAATGTATATGAGTCGGCTGCCATAACTCATTATTCAATACGTATCTGCACAAGTCTCTAATGGCTATTTATCTCGGATCACTCGTTCGATAGCATGTTGACTACGTTGTGGCATACATCTGCTCTTGTTAGCTAATACATATGGAGAACTTAAACAATTGAGCACAGGAACTCTACGTCAAGTCGATCTTCTACTCAGCATCGCAGTTGTAGAGAAGATATTGGGCTACTGAATCCGTTTCTAGGCGTGTTCATATGTTTATCATTATTAAAAAAAAAATTGTAGTTTTTTTCTTTTTAACGTTAATATATACCTGGAAAGGTAGAGTGGTCCAGTAAGTATCCATAAGCCACCAGTATAATGTTTGACAAGTGCACGAGCATATCTTTCTAAATGTGCCCATTTATCTCGATTGAAACCTTTGCCTACCTAAGGATTAAAACAAATTTTAAATTTCGTTTGTTTTTTTTATTATATATAGATTGAAAAGCAAAAAAGATTTAATTATACTTGTGGAGCAATATTCGAAAGAAAAAATGTATTATTCATGCTTTCTTGAGAAGATCGATGATCTGCACATGGAATGAGATGACCACGATCAAAACCAGAACCTCAGGAGATAAAAACAAAATTTGAAATAAAATTTTTTGTTTTTTTTTCTAAATCTACCAAAATAATCTTGATTTGTTGAACGAAAAAATGGATGAATATGATTATCTTCTCGAAATATTGAATTTCCTCGATCAACATTTTTACCCATTGTAATTGTTTGACGTGTTAAATGTTCAATTGTCCATAATGGAATTCGTGTTCGTCGATCATAACATACTGCAAAATTTGGATCAAGTCTACGAATAATTTGTGTTGATAAATCGGGTGAAAAACGAAGTAATGCACTATCATTTGATAATGTTCGTCCATCCCAAAGACGAAAATATGTACTTGTAGCAAGAACACCAAGTGCTACACCAGCAGCTAGTGTACCGATGCCTTGAACGTAAGACATTCGTCGCGTGATCAGCCATCAGTAACCAAATAAATAATGAATTATCAATATGATTTACTCGTTTCTGAATGGTTCAAAAGTTTAACTGCAACAATCATAGGAAAATATAAAGAAAAAAAAGTTAAAATTAATAAATAATTATAATTTAAAGAAAATTTACTTCTAAAAAAATGATGTCGCCACTATCGACATAACTGGGAAAATAAATAAATAAGACCGTCATTAAATATTTACTTGTGTCATTGTGTATTACGTCTCCTTGTGTCATATTAATCATTTGTTCACATCATGCCTGAACAAACTCAAATTCCTCATGTACTTTGGGCTCAACAACGTGAAACTGTTCTTTTAACAATTGCTGTGCCTGATATTGAAAAAGTTGATGTTAAATTTGAAGAAAATTCAGTTAGTTTTCATGGTCAAACAACATCAGCTAATGGTAAAGATAAAAATGTCTATGCTATTAAAATTGATTTATATGAAAAAATTGATTCTGATGCTTGTAAATATGAAAATATTGGTCAAAAATATTGGCGTTTATTATTGCAGAAAAAAGATGCAAATGCTGCATTTTGGCCACGATTAACAAAAGATAAAGCACGTTTACATTGGTTACAAACTGATTTTAATCATTGGAAAGATGAAGATGAAAGTGATGATGAAAAACCGGGACTTGGAGGAAATTTTCAAGATATGTTCTCTGGAGGTAACATAAAATATTAAACTTCTTTTTTTATTTTTTGTTTTTATATTTAACTTTACATTTATTATTATAAAGGCATGGGTGGAATGGGTGGAATGGGTGGAATGGGCGGAATGGGTGGAATGGGTGGAATGGGCGGAATGGGTGGAATGGGTGGAATGGGCGGAATGGGTGGCATGGGTGGTATGGATGATATGCCAGATATGGGTGATGATTCTGATGATGAAGAAGGTGCTTCAGATGATCAGGAAGCATCACCAATAGCCACTGCAAGTAGTACAAATGCTGAAAATAATCAAGAATCAAAAACACCTAATAAAGAACAAGATGGTGATGAAAATTCAGCTGCGAAAACAAAAACACCTGTTCAAGAATCGGTCACGAATGAATAAATGGCATAGACATTTTCTTTTTCTTTCGCTTGTCTTTCTTTCCAATGTTGTCCGTCCATAGGAGAAATCGTTACTGTTGGTTCTATGTATTCATTTGTTCTTTCGTAGTTATCATTGTGAATGTGAAACAAGCATAGTTAAACAAGAACAACATTAATATCGTTTTCTAACTTATAAATCTATCATTCTCATTTACTCATTAAAAGACATATTTACATGCTTGTCACAATATTTTATTTATTATATAATCATTTCTTTTAGAGACATTTTCCAAGGAAAACAAGAGATTTTCATTCTATAAGTTCATTGCATTAGTTAGTACATAGCTATATTTAACATACATTCAATACTTAGTGAATTATTCTAATTTAAGACGCAAAAAACTTGTAATAAAGATGATAATCGAGAGAAAAAAATCATTATCTTGATTTTTTTTTAAGGTAAGTTATTAGTATGTAAAAACCGGTAAGTTTTAACCATTGACCATGTGAGTAGTGTGCTCTGTTCAGTCAGTCTAGTTTTACACAATTTTTTTTTCTCTTTGATTGAACTAATGACAATAATTAATACTGATAATTTGATAGCCTGTAGATAACAATGATACGAAAAGAAATATTGATCATTACTGGCGGTTTTGTTGAACATTATGAATTGATGATTGATTTCTTATCAAACTTTAATTATTATTAGTCATGTATTCGATGATATATATCCAGATAAGAGAGCATAAGAAACAATAGTCATTGTTATACATAACTTTCTGCACTTATAGTAACATTTTTCTTGGTTAAAGTTAAAGACAGGGGTGACCCGAGGCAGCAAACATTGGGAAGTTATCCCTGACTTTTGAGATGGAAATATAATTTTTTTTCTAATAGAACGCAAGAAAAATTTTCGACTCCGCTGCTGAAAAACGAAAGTTTTCGATTATTGGATGGTTGTCACAACCCCCAGTCGGGCTACTTCTGGTTAAAGATCATAATGTATAAGTAGTACCTAGTGAACGTGCATCGGGTACATATATTTGATTTGACAAAAATCGAAAACTCATCCCTAGTATATATTATGGTCTATAAGTATTCGTTGCAGTTGGTATGATCATTGGATGAAAAGTCACTGAATATAAAGCAATTGGATCTGATCTTCAATTAATCATATCGAAGTTGAATTAACAGAAGTTGTAGTTGATGGCAATTTGATTAAATCATCTGCGCTTGGCCTGATTATCCAAAATGACTTGCTGATTTTTTTGAAAGCTGCTTGATACAACAATTTATCTTTCAAAACTATTACTCGGCTATTTTGATTTATTGATCTGACGTAATTCTAGTGTTTTCTTTTAAATATTCGAGTTATTAAACGTATTTCGATTTTATTGAATAGAGATAGCGAAGCACTATACTCATGCTATTCGTTTGAACTATGTTAAATACTCGTAACTCTAATAAAGACATTCTATCAATGATAATATCAACAATGATGGAAACTGATTTCAATGATCTTGTATATTAACTCCGAAAAAACAATGAATAGTACTGATTAACTTTTGTATAATATTTCACGAAAGTGGGAATAAGAAAATTTAAAATCATCGAAATAAATAGTAATAAATTCTTAAAAATAGAGTGATAAATGAGATTGCTCAATGAGAAAATTAGGTGTGATTAAATAATTAGATTTTTACAGAATGAAAATCTTTGAAAAATAAATTGAACTTCGAACTAAAATTTTCATTGTGTACTATTTTTAAATTGTTTGATTTCAAATTCACTTACTTTATATATTGTTATTACAAATTATTTTGTTTAAATTCAGTGCATACAGAAAAAAACTTCAGATTACACATAGCAATGAGAGGATTTCAATCTTTATATTAATCTGAACAGATTAATAATCTCATTTATAATAAGTCATTATTCATACTACCGACACTTCGCGATAAAGAGACTTCGCAGTCACAGATCTAATTATTGCAATGACCTGAGACTGAAGTACGTATCTGTCACAGAGTTGAGAAGTTTGAGTTAATCTGGTGTAAAGTACTCGGCACTATATAAAGAAAGTATATATATATATTCAACTAGAATGCAAGAATTGATGTTATCTTGTTTTGATACACTTAAGATATATAGCTGATGATTTAACTAAATATTGCAGAGTTGGAGATAACTTCAGTGAAGCAATGAGCATTAGTTGCAATGCCACGATAAAATCTTATTATTGTATGTTAGTAGTGTTTCGAATTGATTAAGCCAGAAAAAGTAGAACTCTCGTTAATAGTTAGTTGACCTAATGACACCAGTAATGAGATTAGTATGACTAGGTATCATGAGTTTATATGTCTCTTTCAATTCGTTTTAATTGCTTGTGTAATCAATATTCAGAAGCAACAATCATTGGGCTCATTTTCTTTGGAAATCACTGGATTTTCCTATTTGTGCAATAGTTGTCGCCTTCACACCTACGTGTTCTTGTGCTGTCCTAATGATTATACCCTTCCTCTCATAAACTCGTTGTTGTACGTTGAACATATCTTTATTGTATTATGTTTGTCATGATCAAGCAATGCTCAATTTTCTCTAAATTGATAAGTTCGAAACATGATTTTTATTGATTCATAGTTATTGTAATCATTGTTATTAAATATTTCTCATTATTTTATAAAACAGTAGATAAAAGGATTATAGAGACAATAGGTTAAATAAATTAAAGTAACTGTGGCTAATACACCTATATGTCCATGTTATTACAACACACCTATGAAATATCATATAGTATTAATATAGGGCATCTTTTGTTTTTACATAGCGAACTTTTTTTTCATTTTAGTGATAGTTAAGATAATCTTTTAGAGCAAGCAGTAAAAAATAGTAGTCATAAGATTAGAATGAGTAAACGTATATTTGCAATGCATAAATGACTAATTTTCGACATTATATTTGCGACAGAAGAGAAACAAACCTGCTGTTGAGTCAAGAATATGAAAGAACACAACAAGAAAAAAATATTTGCATTCATCTCATCTCATCTATCTAACATACACAGTTATTATAAAACTTTTACTGTATATTAAATTGTCTTTATTTTAGATAAATAACAAGGTATCATGACTGAAAAAGATCATTTATTGAGTGGTCCAGCACCCATGTATCCTTCAGTAGAACCTTTTGGTGATACACAATCAACATCACCACCACCACCACCACCACCACCATATTCATCATCATCACCACCACCACCGCCACAAGGTACTGCATTTCCAGTTGCCTCTCAATATCCACAAGTTGAATTTAATAATGGATGGGCTGGATGGAAAGATCGTGGTTTTGCTATTGCATTTTGGATTCATTTTATTCTTGTAGTTGTACTTGGTTTAGCATTAGGTATACCTGCTATTCGTGCAGATGCAAAAAAACCTTATGATGATCCTACACGAACTGTATTTGATTATAATGCTGATTTATTTATTCGTCTATTTGTTGGTGGTGCAGCTTTAAGTGGATTGATTGCATTTTTTGCATTTTTTGTTTTACAACGATGTGCTGGTCGAATTATTAAATGTTCACTTTATATGGGTGTAGCAATGCAAATATTACTTTGTATAACTTTATTTATAGTTGCTTGGCCTATGGGTATAATAACACTTATATTTGTTCTTATTTCACTTTGGTATATATATTATGTTCGAAATCGTATTGCATTTGCTGAAGCTCATATACAAGTTGGATGTGCTGCATTACGTAGTCATCCATCAATTTTAGGTGTTGCTGTTGGTATGTTAATATTACAATTATTATGGATTTTCTTTTGGGGTTTAATGGCATTAGGTTTTGAACATGTTATAAATGGATCAAATAATAAAAATTCATCATCAAATAAAAGTGCAGGTGGTTTATTAGCAATTGTTTTATTAACATCTTTATATTGGGGAGCATTAACATTTCGAAATATAACACATTTTGTAACAGCATGTGTTGTTGGTCAATGGTGGTTTACAGCAGATGCATATAGACAATTTACAGTTGAAAGAAGTTTTCTACGTGCATTTACAACAAATTTTGGTACAATATCATTTGGTTCATTAATACATGCTTTTATAAAATCATTACGTATTGTTGCACAAATTAATGAAAGTAATGCACGTCGAGATGGAAATATTCTTTTATTACTTATAAGTTGTTGTGCTGTATGTATACTTCGAATATTTGAAGGTTTAGTACGATATCTTAATGAATGGGCATTTGTATTTGCTGCATTAACGGGTCAATCATTTCGTAATGCTAGTCGAAGTTTTCTTGATTTATTTCAACAACGTGGTTGGACAATGATTATTAATGATGATCTTGCAGGAAATGCTTTAACAATTGTTACACTTGCTATTGGATTTATTTCAGCAGGTATTGGTGGTATAGCTACATATGTTGCAATGCCACATTCATCTTCACGAGCTCCTATTGCTGGTATGGCAGCATTATTTTGCTTTACAATTGGTCTTGCAATGGGAACAATAATGTCATCAATTTTAAGTTCGGGTGTACGAACAGCATTTGTATGTTTTGCAATGAATCCAGCAGCATTAGGTGCAACACATCCTGAACATTTACAAAATTTACTTCTTGCTTGGTATCAATTTCATCCACAAGAATTTGCTGCTAGTGGTTTTGCTATGTATTTACCCAAACCAGCTGGTTCTGTTAGTAGTGTTTATGCTGCTGTATAGATAAACATAAACGCTAGTTATTTTCAATTTTTATTTTTTGATGAACCTTCTTTCATAAAAAAATTTTTTTTTTTTTGTAATCGAAAATTTTCCAATAAATATAAAAATTAATCCATAAAATTTGATTTTCCTATCGTTGATTCATCTATTCATTGTTAACACATAGATATGTCATATCTTGTTTGTCTTATTATTCGAAAAAAAAATTGTTACAAACATAGACAAAGGAAAAAACGATAGACACATTTAATAAAAAGAAAGAAAGAGAATATTATCGACACCGTGACATACACAAGACACAAAAAATGAAAAAAAACAAAAATTCTGGATTACAATAATACCGATAATGGATTTTGGAAAATAGACAAACATTCAATCAGAAAACACGACATAGACATACATCATACATACAAATCAAATCAATTGTAAAAGAAAATTTATGTTCAAGAGTCGATAAAATGCTCGTTCATAGTTATTTTTTTTTCTACTTTTTTTCTTTTTGAATCGAGCAAACTATAATGATGATACTGTTCTGTGAAGAAGAGGATTTACACAAACACATACATAAAATTGGATAGATATAATTCGACTTCACATAAATATTAAAACAAAATCAATCTAAGCACTGCTCAATGATGTGACTATAGAAGAAGAAAACAAAACAGACAAACAAGTATTTTGTACAAAAAAAAAACAAAAAAAAAAAAACGAAAAAAAAAAAGAAATTGATGTGGATATGAAAATCATCATCAGAGTAATTATAATAGAAATCGGACTGTGTTTGCCGATGAATAACAAAAGTCAAACAAATAAAATAGCAACACAGTTGATGTTATTGGTTTTTTTTAAAAAGAAACAAAGTTTGACAATAAAATTCCTGAGAAATAAAAAAAATCAAAAGTATCGAGGCAGTTAGAAAAGGAAAATACGCATTAAACATATAACGAAATTCGAGAAAGAAAAAAAAACAAAGATAAAGAACAATAATAACAAGAAGAAAACAATTGAACAATCTTGGCAAGTCAATTCGTTCATTCGAAATGATGCAATGTTTTATGTTTAGAATATAAACTTTCTTTTTCTTTTAGTCAAATTACGAAAAACAAAAAGAACAAAAAAAAAGCAAAAAATAGAGCATTATACCTGATAATTTCGTCTGAATGTAGGTATCTATATAATTAATTATTTTTTTTTATCACTATAATTTTAGCGATCATTTCTGTTTCTTCTTATTAGGGCACAAGAGATTCAACAGACAAAAGAAAACAAAACAAATACGTTAAAGGTCTCTGCGAGAATAATCCTGTATATACATACACATACGTGGGAATAAGGAGAAAGAAAAACCTGCTAAGCAGATACACTTTTTTTTTTTGTTTTATTTGGTTTTTTTCTGTCCTCTTTAAAGACATATTGAGCAAACTCATAACACAATGATGACGATTTGTTTGCTTATTTTTCGCGTTTAAAACACCACAGAAAGAAATAAAAAGAAACAAAAGATAGATTGTTGCACTGTGAGCAGTAGATAAGAAAAAAAAGTCCCTGAAGAAAACTTGAGACAAACAAAAATTGACCTGCAAATAGTGGAAACCACTAGAATCAATCAATTAATAACCAGAGGAAATGAGAGTAGCAGGTGTACTTGATGGTCGACTAAGTGAAGTTGGACTTGTTTGACGATTTACATCAGTATCATCAGGTGATGATGTTGATGTAGGTGATGATAATGATGAAATATCATTTGGATTGAGCGTTACAGTACCTGGATTATGACTATTTGACCGAACACTATTTCTATTATTAGGTGTCGTTGATGATGATTGATGTACATCATCATCATCTTCAACAATAGCACCTTCTGGATCAATTGTATAATTCATTGATTCAATTAATGTTTCACCTTGTTGTTGTTGTTGTTGTTCTTTTTGATGTTCTTGTAAAATTCTTCGAAGTATTGTACGTGCATTTAATAAATTTTTTGTATCTGATGAAGAATTTGTTGATGTAACTGTACATTTACTTGTTAAAAAATTTGAGAATTGATTATTATTATTATTATTATTATTATTGTTGTTGTTGTTGTTGTTGTTGTTGTTGTTATTATTGTTGTTATTATTATTATTATTATTTATATTATGTGATTGTGTTTGTTGATGTTGTTGAAAAGCAATTGCTTTTAATACAGCTAATGGTATGCCCATTGAACGAAGTTCTTCATAACTTTTTTCATTTAATCCAAATAATTGTTGTTGTTGTTTTAATTTTTCTTTTATTTCTTCATTATCATCATCTTCTAAATGAACTGTTTTTGAATTTGGTGTTAATTCAATTAATGTTCGATCATCATCATCATCATCATCGTCATCATCACTATGTACTTCATCAACAACTAATGGCATTGATACATCCATTGATATTTGACGTTCATGTTCATTATCATCACCTTCAATATTTTTTGATTTTCTATTACTATCATGATTATTATTATTAAGATCTTTTAAACGTTCTTCATCAAGCATTTGATAAAATTTTGAACGTTTTTTTGGTGGCATTTTACGTATACGTTCCATAAGATCATCAACATAACCGCCAACAGCATTTAATGATAATTGTTGACGATTATCCATTTCAATATCTTTATCATTTGAATTTACTTTTGTTAAACGTTTAGTTAATTGTTTTGTATTATTATAATTATTATAATAACATGATGATGATACTTCGGATGTTATTGATGAACCTGATTCTGTACGAATCGATGATGATACTGCTGGTGATTGGTGACAAACTGCTAAACCTGATTCATAACCACTTGACGCATTAGAAGTTGACTATAAAAAATAAAAAACAAAATTTCCTATGAATGTATTTTTTTTTTACTAGAATATTTATTTTGTCATACCGAATCTTTTCTTGGTGGAATATATTCATCACTTTCATCATCACTTGGTCCACCATGACTTGTTGTAGATGAAAATCCACTTGAACGTCTTCTATAATTATGATATGCAGCTGCAACCATATCAATTTGTTGTTGTTGTGTTAATGTTGATGAATTATTTTGATTAATTCTTTGTCGAATAAGACATGGTGGTGGTATTGAATTAGTTGTTGCATTTGGATATGATGCACGCATTAATTTATAACGTGGATCATTTGTATAAATATGTTGTTCATCATGAGAATTATTTCCTGTTGCTGTTGTTGTTGATAAAAGTTTAAGTGTTTCGGGATTAATATATGTTGATATTTTATTATGATTTACATTTGATGTATTGGAACAATTAATATAATTTTGAAGTTCATTTATAGGATTTACTGTTGTTGGTGGTTGTTGTTGTTGTTGTTGTTGTTGTTG
>CAJNOL010000649.1:2348-89419 GCA_905250125.1 Rotaria sordida | reverse complement strand
TGTTGTTGTTGTTGTTGTTGTTGTTGTTGTTGTTGTTGTTGTTGTTGCTGAGCATGAGCAGCCGCTTGTACAGCAGCATGCCAAAGTTTTGTTTGAGCTAATAATTTATTTTGTGCAGCAACTGCAACTGCTGATGAATATGTTGGTGGTGAACTAACACGTCGTTGTAATGATGGAGATAAATTATTTATATCTGAATTAACACGTGTTGATGATGTTGAAGATGGAGGTGGTAAATATGGTGAACGTTGCTGATTAACCATGATTTTAGTTGGTCCTGATGGATGAGGATGTCGACCGTTATACGGCGGTGGTTGTTGTCGATATGAAGATAATAGCCATTCAGCATGTTGTTGTTGTTGTTGCTGATGTTGTTGTTGCTGCTGATGTTGTTGTGATTGTTGTAGTTGTTGTTTATATCGATCAGTTCCAAGTGCAAGTTTTTTTGGAACAGGAAGGCCTGTATCATGAGCAAATGTTTTTGAACCTGATTGTATTGATCGATGTGACATCGATGATGATTGTTGTTGTTGTTGTTGTTGATTTGTTGTTGATGATAATGTTTGTTGTTTATGTTTATTAATCATAACTGCTGCTTGAGAATTTAAAAAAGCACGATATGCTGCTGGATCTGTAACACCAGCTGACATCATTGCTGCAGCTACTGATAATTGATTAAGTGTTGATGAATTATTTCCTTGTGTATGTTCATTAATACGAGTTGATTTTGTTAAAGATGTTCCTGTTGTTGATGATTGTCGATGATAATTATTTGACATATTAATAAGTGGTTGTGTTGCTGCTGATGAAGGTGAACTTCGATCTTGTGATAGTGATAATGCTGCTACTGTTGATGATGGTGATGATGTTGAATTCACATTTGAAACAGCCGCTGCCGCTGCAGCAGCTTGTGAAGCAAGTGCTGCTGCAGCAGCTGCTCGTTTTCGTTTAAGACTATATTTTTTATATGGAGAATTATTTTTAAACGATGGATTTATTGTCCAAACATATTTAACAGGACCTTTAGATAATGATGATATAACAGGTACACGAATAAATTGATTATGTAAGGATAAATTATGTCGAATTGAATTCTATATTTGAAATAGAAAAGAAAAAGGAAATAAAAGCAAATAAACAAAGATTAATTTTAATAGTTTTTTAATATTAAAATAGATGCCTCATTTTTTTTGTCTCTTAAAGAAAAATTTGCTAGATTTAATTTAATATAAAAATTGAAATCAATAATAGAATTCTATTGTATTGAAATGAAAATATAAAAAAAAGAAAAAAAAAAAGAATTAATATTATAAGTTTTTATGACTTTTTAAATATTGATTAAAGAATTGAAAGTAATTCATAAATTACACTGTTTTGAAGTTTTTTTTTTCCCCTTTATTCTAGTAGAACGAAGGAATAAAAAAAAGAGTATTACGTAGTCGGATGATGTAATTTTTTTTTCCTCGATAAAAATTTTTAGTTTATTTTAGTACTCATTTTACCTTCCATCCCCAACTTGTTTTTGCATCAATTTTATCTTTAAAATAAGGTACAAATTTAATAATCCATTCGTAAACTTCATTTAATGTTAAGCGTTTCCATGGACTACTATCAATAGCACGTGTAATCAATTGAGCATAGGATAGATTACCCCATGGATTACGATATGTTTTATTGATACCAATACCAAGTTCTTGTATAATGGATTTAGCTAAACGTTTATCATATTCAACCAGTATATCACGTTTTTCTTTTCTATGGCGTGGCCATGTATTAAAACGTAAACGATCACGATAAACATTATTATTTGATGAATTTAAATCGACAAATGAACTACTATGTGATGAACGTCGATGAGCATGATGAACAGATGCTGTTGTAGATGAGGATGATGTTGTTGGTTGTGGTTCTTGTATATGATTATTTAATGAAATTGATGATGTTGGTGAGGGTGAGGGTGATTGTGTTCGATGATACATTGTATCTGATGGCGAATCCACAATTAATGATGAATAATCGCCAGTTGTAGACGGAATAAAATGATGATGAGATACATCATCGTCGTTGTCATCGTCAACGATGAGCGACACGTCAATTGGATGACGAGAACGGTGCATGGTCGGCACTACTTACTATCTGACCACTTGGCCACCATTGAATACTAACTTACAAAGCATCTGAAAGAGGAAAAAAAAACCGATAAAAAAAAAGGACATATAGTAAAAGAAAAGAAAAGAAAATTCATCATTCTCTCATGGGAACCATCTGTTGGATATGTGCATAAATGTATGAATATATGTATTGCTTGAAAAATATATCTAGTATCATTATGTAATAAACAATTTAGAAAGAGAGTTCAACTTCTCTGAATCTCTTAAAATGGATATAGTAAAAATGTCACTGTTAACTGTGCTGTTGGCAGAAAAGAGAGAATGAAAAAAAAAAGAGCCGAGAAAAAAAAAGCTGACCCTTTTACCTTCTCTTCTCTTCTTATGTGCGCTCGGTTTTTTTTCTCTTTTTCTCTCGTATTGCATGCATGGAAACGACAAGAGAAGCAAAAACACCACTATATAGAGCATCGTCCGATGATGTATTCCTCGAATGAATGTGCTTCTCGTTTTTTTGTTATGCGCTCAAGCGTACGTCACCACATATTCTTTTCTCGTATTTTTTTTGGCGTGCGTCGCTTATACATTGCGGCCAAAACAAAGGAAAGCGCGACCTCCTTCTCTCTGTTTCTCTCTCTCTCTCTCTCGTATTCTTACACATATACGCAACAAAAGTCATCTCGAGCTTTTTTTTTTAGTAGAACGATAAGCCTGACCGCGAAAGTTTACGACAAGTAATGCATGGCGTCAGAAAGCAACGAGAGAAAAGAATTGATTTTGTATATGATACAATAAACGTTGCAAAAATACTCATATAAATGAAAAAAAAAAGAACAATAGTGAGATAAAAATTGGTCAAAGACAAACAATATAATGAATTCATGGAATGTACTACTATGTGTTGAATATGTGAACGAAATAGAAGACACAAAGAGTGTGTATACACATTTTTTTATGTTGTTGTTTTAAATGAATGAAAAAGAAAAAAAGTTCTATACAATACATTCTTTCTGTTGTTCTTACATTCAATGGACGTTCCTCTCGCTCTCTTTCTCTCTCTCTCTCTCTCTCTCTCTCTCTCTCTCTCTTCATTCATCACTATCATCATCATTAGTTCAAAAGATAAATAAATGTACCTACATATTGTAGACAAACGTACAAATATCTGTTTTTGAGTACATTCGCACAACAAAAAAATAGCCAACATAGACAACAAACAATATTCTAATTGAATTTATTGATGATATCTGACGAAAATGATAAAAAATTTATACAATATTTTAAATTTCATTTTAACTTGTCTCAAGGCCCTATATTCTCATGTCTCTCATCTAGATAATAATGTGAATTAATACGAAAAAAAGAAAAAGAAAAAGTGTGATCTCGGACAGTACAACACCTTGTCGTCGATTGCCTGATGTTTGTTTATTTTGTTCATATATCTATGGAGATATGTATGTAATGCTTTGTCGAAAGGGCATAGCATGTACGCGAGAACGAGGAGAAACCATCGCATCCTATATCCTATCCCAGTGGCCACAAGTACAAGGCTCTTTTTTTTTCTTTTTCTTTACACAGTTTTGTCACATTATCGTTGTTGCTTCTCGACCAAACGCATGCACTTTTTTTTTCTTACATACATACATACATACATTCATACTTCAGATGCGTACAGGCAAGCTCTTTGAGCAGAACAAAAAAAAAAGCTTTCTTTTTTTTTCTCTCGCATACACATACATACTGACGATGGAGAAAAAATAGCTGCTGGGCGCAAATGGCGAACAAGGTTGTCAATATTACGTAACGACAACGTGTGGGCGCATGTGTATGCACAAGCGAGCGTTCTGTTTTTATTATTGACATAATATGTTACGATACGAGATGCATACATGTTCTCCTATTTTCTTGTTTCTATAGTAAAATACATACATTGGTTTTCTTTCTCTATATAATAATTTACTATTAACCACCTACAAAGAACAGAAAAAACTTTATTATGGTGCTAAAAAATGAACATAGTTTTTAGAAAATCGTTCATTCTTTGTTACAAAAAGTAATCAATCAATCATAGAAGAAAAAAAAAAAGAAGAACTTTTTTTTATGAGTTAGTTTCATTATTTTTAGAAGAAAAAACAAATGTGTATTTCTTAAAATAAAACAAAAACTTGGACAAATGATGACTATTTTTAGTTAACTTAAACAAAAAAACATCAAAATATATGTCAATATACCTAGATCCATAAAAGTACAAACCTTAATAAGCAGTACACTTTGTCGTTTCTCTATATGTTGACGCTTACAAATAATCGATAATTTTTTTTTGGAAATTGAATAAATAAAAAAACAGTTATTCATCATTATATGATTAAAATAGGAAAAAAAAAGAAAACAATTACTCATTTTATGCGTAGTAGTAGTAGAATAAAGAATAATAATAATAATAATAGTAATAATAATAATAATATGGAAAATGTGTCATGTTTTCTTTCTTTTTTTTTTTTCTTGTCTTGCATTGAAAAAAAGAAAAGAAAGAAAAAAAATAATTATGATGAAAGATTCTACGGGTGGAAATATCATGAAAAATCTATTAGTAATTGAACATGTTTAAGTGCCCGTCGAAAGAAAGATTATTATTTTTCTGACAATACTTGTCATTCATAAAAAAAACTAATTTCGAGTACATAAACTCTTACCACTTTCTGCTTCTTATTATCATTACACAACAGGTGAACTATAAGTAAGAAAAAAAAAAAACGAGATCCAAGGTGAACAACAAAATAAAAAGAAAAAATCCTCTCTTTTCTCTTCCTCCTACTTGCCCTTTTTTTTGCGTGTCTTTGTATATTTTACCAATACATCAATCTTCAATTAGTATTACATCATCTTTAATGACTTTGCAATTGAATTTAATATACATAAAATTAATTTCGAATTAAAGAAAAAAATGAAAAAAAAAAGAAGAAGAAGAAGAAGAAAAGTCAATGTTATATGTTAGTAGTTTTGAGATTTTTATCGAATATCAATTCTTTTTCTTTATCAATATGTTAAGAATGTATGAACGATAAAAAAACGAAAAAAAAAAAAAAATAATGAAAAAGATAGAAACAAATTCTAACTTATGTTGTTTATGTTCATGTACACGTACATACATGCCTTCGTTGAGTCAACCTTCAAACTTGATTTAATGCTTTCTTTTTTCCTTTTTATCTTTCTCGTGTCCCGTCCCATTTGCAAGGTCATAGAATGCGAAGTAGATGATAAACATGTTCCAAGATAACTTGTTGATCTTACATAATAATAGATAGATGGAATACAAGATGCCTTTTTTTTTTCTTATGCTTATTCTGTTTCTATGTCTTCTTTTTTTTCTTTTTTCTTCTCATTTCTCTAGGAAAACATTCTTTATTCATCACGTATAAACACAGAACGAAGAATAACTGTAATCTTTTGTCTTCATCAACTATTCAATGTTATATATGTTTTTATCTATAAACAGAATTTGATCTAACTATATCATTATGTTGTGTATTTCCGTTTTTATACTTTACTGACTTATAATTTCAGTACAAGGACATTTTACAATACAAATAATAACGAGACATTGCTTGTTTTTTTAGACAAAAAAAAAGAAATTTCTATATTAATATAGTTTAATTTTTGATATCTGTAATGTGCAATATAATAATAAGATTATTAAATTTTTGTACATTTAAATCAACCGACTAAATCAATATATATTATATTATTGTGTAGCAAAAGGGAACATATTGTCAAAAAAAAAAAAAAAAAAAAATTAATAAAACAAGTCACTCTATCTTTCATCCAAAACATGTACGACCTTCATAAGTTGCCTTGAATTTCTTTACATAAGCAAGAAAAAAAAAACGAGAGAAAAAAGAACTTTGCTTTCGGTCAAGGGCGCTTCGATTCGTTGAATTTCTGGAATCTCATTGTTCTTCATCGTTTTTACAAGGTCAAACTCTCTTTAGACATATACATACATACATACATACATGCATACATACATACAACATAACGACGAGTAATCAACCTTCAATGTAGCAGTAACATCAACAACAACGACGACAGCGAGGCTTTCAAGGTTCGATTTTACTGTTGCTGCTATCAATTGTTGACGCTGGTATTTTCTTCTTTTCTTGCTTTTTCATCATAGCGTAATGATGTGTGTTCAAGAACAAATATTGCTTCTTGTGTTCTTCCTTGCTTGTCTCTTCCTTTTTTCTTCTTTCTTTTCTTTCTCGAAAATACACAAATGTTATCAACATCGAACGATGACAATGAATGTGTATGACGCAATCGAATATTCTCTCTCTTTATATGATTAAATCAATGAACGAATATATGTAAAGAAAAAAGACAAGAACTTATCGATCGAGTGTGTGACTCAAGGTTACACTAAATATGCCTATGTGTATTCAATAACCTTGAGAATCTGTTCGAACTGGTCGTTGTCACATTAAATAGGATATTACTTCCATTTTCAAAACAGTATATTCTTTTTTTCATTCGTTTTTTTATTTTATTTGATAATTTCACCTCGATTACATACGCAATTTTTTTGCTTTTTCTCTCATACAAGCTGCTGTTCAAACACACATCTACGCATATATATATATATATATACAAATGAAGAAATAACCCTGAACGGACCTTGAACTATAATGTTGATGAAAGGAACACGATATAACAAGAGTATGAGAGTAAAGCATAGAGGGAGAGAGAAGAAAAAAGGTGCTTTAGATATATATATTCTTATTCTCGAATCAGTGCAAAAACAGAATAAAGAAGCCTGCTGTAAACAAGAAAAGAAATTAGAACTTGTGCAAATGTAATAATAATAATAATAATAATGAAAAAAAAAAAGAAAAGAATTCCTGCAATCGATTACATCATTGAATATATATATATAATCAGAAACGGAAAGAGGAGGTCAATCGTACAACTTACCTAACTTTCAATCATTCTTTTTTTTTTTTATTGATATTTCTACGAGCATAAAATTCATGAATAAAAAATATAGAATGGTCATAAAATGATAGAATCATTTGCAATTTTCTTCATCACATGACTATTATTATATAAGATCGTAAAATAGAAAAAAAAACATTGAACAATAGTAAATAATTGAGTTTTATTCAAGGGTACTTCCTCATATAACATGGATATATATATATATATATATGCAAAGATATGTTGACCGAGAATGATTACTAGTACGATTAATGTATAAGAGGAAATCAAATGATTTTTTAAGTATATCTAAATACATGATTTAAACTTTTTGACATATTAGTTTTTGATAAGGTAAAAGAAAAGTTCAGGAAGTTTTGTTATATTTGATCTATAAAAATATTTATTTTATATTTAATAATTATATAGAATTTTAATGAAAATTTTTATATTTATTTTTTGAAAATTTAATAGATTATTTGATGAAATATCAAGAAAAATTGATAGACTTTGTCAAAAAATAATAATGACTTACAAATTTTCAATTATCTAAAATTATTATTTTAGTAAATTAAAATGTTGAAAAATTGTATTCAAGCAAAAAAGAAGATATTCTATGAATTTTCTTACAGTCAATGTTCGAAGTAGGTGTTGTAATATTTCAATATAAAATTTTAATCTTCTAATTTAGTTATTAATCTACTCAAATATATTTCTTAGGTTAAAGAGATTTTAAAATAGCGCATAGTTTTAATGTAATATCACCAGAGTGTGTTGAGAACTGCAAAGTTTTATTCATTCTATTAAATAAAATATTCTCATCAAGAAAAAGGAACATGTATATTTTATTCATGTAATAATAGTTAAGTAATAAAAATATTACAACAAAGTACTTCCTACCGAAATATCCATTAGTTCAAATAGAATAATATTAACATTATTAAGTTTAACGTGATTAAAGGTATTATGTTTTTATTTACCCTATGCTCGTACAATTATTTGACAAAAAAAAAAACAACATCCGGGAAATCAGTTGAATACTTATTGTTAAAATGTCAAATATCATGGGTATTCAAAAGATTAATAGTTCATGAATAAATATTCTAAATTTGAGAACATTTTTTATGATAAAGTGTAATTTTGAATGTCATTATGTTAATTATGATAGATTTATTTTTGATAATAAATTCTAAAATCAATTTGAATTTATTAAAAATCTTGATATAAATTAATTAATCTAGTTTTTTATTATTAATTTATTTCTTGATAAAAAGTTTTATAATACTTATTAACCATCTCTTCAATTTGATCTGTTGTTTCAGATCCATTACATAAATCATTTAAACATTCGAACTAAATATGATGACTACATATTATTTTATTGTCCATTGGAATTTTTCTAGCTGCTATTTCAACATAAGGTGAATCTTTCTTAAATTCACAGTCAAGCATATCGAATGTTCTAACTGTTTGACCTTTTACATTAATGACTTGACTTTGTTTATTAGAGCATCTTCCATTACATTTACTAGGTTCATCTTTTAACCATTTATGACAAGTTAATGAAGATGACTTACGAGTAACAAGAATATCCATTAAAGTATTTTGAAGTTTTATATAATCTTTCTTGATTAATTTTGGTAGAGTTTGAAGTAAAAATATTTATTCACATCGATTACCTAATGTACATGAATAAAGTAAATTCTTTATGAATTTGTGTTATTATTAATCATTGTTATTTCTCGTACATAATCATATTTATCATTTTGTTTTGATCAATTGATCGTTTTTCATCATAAATATGTTGATCCAAATGTAACTTGAAAATTTTTTTTTAGTATAATCAATTTTAAATTTAACTTGACAAAGAATATCTTGTTCAGTTTGATTGGATTTATCAGAAAAAGAATCAATGGGAGAATCGAACAATTGTAAAAAATAATAACTACTTCAACAATAAGGATAACCATTTGTTTGAACGATTATACCGAATATTAAGCAAAGAATTGTAATGAAAACCCTAGTCATTATTTTGTTTCAAGAGAAACAAGTCATTTTTATTTTTTTTTCTATTTTGCATATATATGTGTGATTTTCTTTTAAACAACTATTTGGATGAAAAATTTCATTCATTAAGTAAAGTTATTGGTTAAAAAGAAAAAAATAAAATATGTTTTTTCTAATAAAATATAAGATTTACAATATTATGTCCATATGAAATTTGACAACATTTTTCTCATAAACGATAAGAAAAGAAAATCCACGATTTTTTACATATTAAATTAAAAGATATCATAAACTATCTGATCAACATTTACTGAGTATCTTGTCTTATGTATTCAGAAATATATATATATTTATAAGTGACACGATCAATATAATACACTTATACATTTCCAGATGACTTCTCAATTGTTCGATTTGTAAGATTAAACTGTTGAGAAGTAGTTCAATTCTAACCAAATAAACTGGAAAAGAACATTTAGATAAAAACATTAAATATAATACGTAGCTTGGTGATTCTAAGGAAACTACACTTTGATATACGTACCACTCTCAATTGATAAAGTTTTCTTAGAAAATCTCTTGTTTCTTTTTCTATTTATTAATCTGAAGTTCATTTTGAGTTTAACTCAACCTTTTTCTAAGAAAGACATGACATGAAAGAAATCCATGACGTCGTCTATAAAGCTACCTTTCACTTTTCTCAGAAAAGATCAAGTTAAATCCATAAACAAACTTTCAGATCAATAAGTAGAAAAAACAAGAGAATTTAAAGATTATTGAATGATGACCATCATGAAGAACATGAAATCTATACACTAAAATTTATCAGAGATAAGTGAAATCGGTAACGGTATAGGTTTTTACAATAACTCCACTAACGAGTAATTGGAAAATTTTTAGACAAGATGTCGGTTCATTTTTGATCCAATAGAAAGTGTTTCCGACGAGTTAAAAGTGATGATTTACGAGCCGAGTTTTGTATTTTTTTTTCGAATATGAACCTCGGATTTTTTCTGTCGATTTTTGTTTAAGAGTAGTGAGAGACTTTTTGAAAGACCTGAAAAGTTATTTTTAATGGTGATCCAACAAGTTTTTGTTTATCCTACAAGGATCTTTTCGAACATGGTAAAAATTATCGGAGTCGATCGTTTTGTACAGTGAACACTTCTCTACAAAAGATGATATTAAACTAAACTGTAGTTTTTACTCAAGTACGACTACAAGCATTTTTCAAGAGCTCCTTCCAACATGAAACAGTTTTTCATCAAAAAAGTCGATTTTTCAAAAATAAGTATTTGTACAAAACGAAAATTGATGTTCTTTGTCGAAAGACAAAAAAAACTGCAAATAGTTCATTTGGTAGAATAGCTTTCGATCTACAAGCTAATATATAAATAAAGATCACAACTTTTAGTTTCAGATCGGAACAGTGAAAATATAAAAATGTGCAGAAAAATTTTCCTATTCAAACTAATTCTTTTTGAACTTTTCAAAGATTATTTCATTACTCTCGAATAAAAACTAAGATAACATTTCTAAGCCTATATCCGAAAAAAGTATTCTAATTCACAGCTTTCGACTCGTCGAAAATACTTTCTAGTGGTTTAAAAGTAACTCGTGTAGTTGAAATTTTTCACATCTTAGATCAATTCATTTATAGATAAGAAAGAATATATATTTACGATTGACATAGAACATACGATTAAAATTAATTCATATTTTAAAACATCGTTTATATATCATTTATATTTCAAGACTTTGTCAAACTGGTAAATTCTCTGAAAAATTCTTTACCTTAAATAATTAATTATCCAAGCTGGATTTTCATTAGATGTAATCAATGTATAGTAGTAAACAAAAGTCTCTGTCTCCTAGTAGATCTCAGACATTATAGATGCTAGACGACTGAAAATTGGTGTGTACATACTTTGTCAAGAGTGTAGGTAAGACATACAATTAGGTTTTGATTTCTCAAGTACAGAGAGAATTATAATGAGGAACAATGGATGGCACCTTCGAATTTCATCCCGGTGGAAAATATGAGCTTTCGAGGTCAAATAATAGCTCATTATGTAGTATTGTATCCCAACTATCCACATAACTAATGTCATTGAAGTTCATCAACTTTCTCTAGCATTGTGACCACTTTACTGTAACTATTGATGTGGAGAAAATCGTCTGGTGTCCTTTTGAAACGAGAATACAGTAGTAATTCAGTGAACGAAGCTCAAACTCTTAGAAAATTTACTTCTACAATTGGACATTAGCACCTACAAGTTTCATAAACAAACTGCATATATTGATGGAAAACATCATAGCTATGATCATCGTGTTGATGAAACACAGAATCCAGAAATATCCATAGATGTCAACATTCAAACAAATGAGTTTATCGTTTAGGTAAAGAACGATCATAAAATGAATACCAGTTCCACTTAAAAACACCACGAATTAATCATATATTTGGTGAAAACTAGCGCAAAATTGAGTAGACAGTCCTCTTCAGATTAAAAAGCTTGATGCAAAAATAAATATCATTCAATCATAGTTATCTTTAAACTTAACCCGTTGAAACAGAACTGTGTCTCTGGCCTACATTCTTGACAAAGTATATGCACAAATATTTTCAAGCCTTCGACATTTAAATAAATTACAGAACTAAATAATCAACATCAAAATCATGTAAATAATATCTTGCTGGAATTATATTTATTTAATAATAAATTCTAAGCAATTTGAAAACCTAATTTTGTTCTATATATTGTTTTAGCCTACATGTATGAATAAAAAAAAAAAAACAAATTTTTTTTGCCAAGATGACTGACAATATGAAATACGCATATAAAGATCAACAACATAGAGATGACCAATTCAAAAATAAATAAAATGCAAGATTAATAATAAGAAAAAAGAAACCAACTCGTATTAATATTCATACGAAATCAAAAAGTAACAGAATTCATAATCTGTTTTATAGGCATATAAATGTTGTATTGAGTTATGCCGTAGTACCAGTTAAAGCAAATACTAAAACAGTACGACATGGTGTATAGACTTTAAATGAATATGGTCTTTCATCCCATTTATAATCTTCAGCTGCAAACACTTGTCCCTCATCAACGCGACCAAGGCCATCAAATGCGGATGAATCTGAATTAAGTACAATTTTATATCTAAGTAATAGAAAAAAAGAATCGAATATAATTTATCATATAGAAAAAAAAGCGTTTATATTTAAAATATATGTCGATTTTATTACCAAAGAACGAAATATATGTAGATTTATAGAGGCAGACTTCCTCTATCTAAAGAAATATATTATAAAATTCTGTTGCGTATCGTAGGAGAACATTGAATTGAAAAAACATCTATGGAAGAAGGTCCTCCTATACTACCATCTCAATCATGTAGAATCAAGTCAGAACGTAATCTAATGATGTTTATACCGTTCGACACACTATACTATCTATTTGCATAAAATATATCACCCTTCTTCATATTCGAGTTATACGGTGACTTATAAAAGTTTGAAAACTAAATTTTACATATTTTTCATAATGCTACATGAAATAGTATTTATAGTGTCGTGTTTGACAATCTGAAATAGATTTCAAACACACAGAATTGTAGAGATTTAACTATTCTTCCCGAATAATCGATGAAAAGTCAACAAATGAAATCTTTACAGATGATAAAAACAAAGGTCGAAAATTAGAGTCGGTCGGGTTCAAAATTTTCAGACCAGAATCCGACTCGAGAAATTCTACTGAGAATAACTTAATAGTATCACTCATTGACTGTATCTTCTAATTTTTGACATTCTCTTTTTGTCCCGTTCTAAAACTTTCTGTGTATGATTGTTAAATTTTTTATACAATTTCTTCAAGAAATGGCAATAACATGAGTAATTTTACATTGTCATGTCTCAGGAAAGTTTTAATAAATCAAATAGCACAGGATCATTTTAAAGAGCAAAGAAATTTCGACAATTCTGTATATTTAAAATAATCATATATCAAATTGTCAAACATGAAACTGTAAATACTATTTCAAGTAGCGTTATGAAAAATATGTAAAATTTGTTTTTTTTTAAACTTTTGTGTGTCAATCGATACAAACATCATTAGATTAGATTCTGGTATAGGAAGACTTTCTTCTATAGTTTTTTCAATTCGATTTTTTCGTACAATATGCAATGGAATTTCATTTGTTAGATAGAAAAAGTCATCTTCTACAAACCTATACATATTCCGTTCTCTGATCAAAATCTTATAATCACAATTAGAATTCTTACTTTCCAGGTTTACCACATCCAACACGATAATCAGCAAAACTTTTCGTTGGATGAAAATTAAATACGAATAATAAACCTTGATTACCACGTTCAAATACAACTAACTTATCATCTTCATGACGTCGACTTATAAACTAAATATATCAATAGATATATCTATATATACATATATACTTTATTTATTGAAATTTCTTACTGTATTTTTATCTGAAAGCCATTTATATGCTTCTTCACAATTATTCATAGCTTGATCCCATGCATTAAGATATTTATATCTTAATTTTTCATCTTCAGGTAAATAAAAAAGTCGGCGAGCATAATGAAAACTATTATTATTGCCCTGCCGAGGAAAATCAAGCCATTCCGGATGACCAAATTCATTACCTTCAAAATTAAGCCAACCTTCTCCACCCAATGCATATGTTAGTAAACGAATCATCTTATGTAAAGCTAAACCACGTTCAACAGTTGGCGTACGATCAGAAAAAACTTCCATATGTGAATAAATTTGTGAATCAAATAACCAATGTGCTATTGTTTTATCACCAACAAGTGCTTGATCATGACTTTCAGAATATGCAATATTTTTTTCTGACCATCGACGATTAATTAATGTCCATGATAAATCACCAACATTCCAATCTTCATCTTTCTTCTCTCTTAATAACTATAAAGCAAAACAAAAAATCCAAGAACAACAAAATCATTTTTGTTTTCCTTATAATGTAATACATACTTTTATCCAAACATCAGGAATAGCCATAGCTAAACGATAATCAAATCCAGCACCACCTTCAGCTATTGGACGGCATAATGTTGGCATTCCTGAAACTTCCTAGAATAAATAAATCATTAGATATTTAAAAAAAATAAAGTTTTTTGTTTTTTTTTTGTTTTTTATATACTTCGGCAATTGTAATCGATTCAGGAAATAATGTTTGTGAAACAGTATTAGCTAATTGAAGATAATTAAATGAATCAGTATCAGTTGCTAAACCAAAATATTCATTATATGAACCAGAAAAACCGTGTGCTAAAAAATAAAGAATTAAAATATATATAAATAAAATTATATCGAATTTACCAATGCCATGTGAATGATAAAGCATTGATGAAACACCATCATATCGAAAACCATCAAATTTAAATTCTTCTAACCAATATCGAATATTTGAAAGAAGAAATCTCATTACTTCACGTCTAAATAATAATAAAAATATCTTATCAAATTTTATTCAAGGTCAATAATCTAAATAAAATTATATCGACAATTGCCAGTATCTCGTCAGATTGTGTTAGAACCTCAAAAGTATATTTCTTATTCTTTTCGCATCGGACAAACATTATAAGTACTATCATTAATGAAAAATATCATAGAGATGTAAATTTCTTGTCATAGACAAAGAAAATAAAGATTAATATTAAAACTATTTGAATAATAGCTGTGCTAGCACAACTTCCATAGAATACAAATGTGTGACACGATGTATTTGCTATTGTGGATCACAGGGATATGGTTTTATTCTATCTATTTTGAGGATATATTTTTTCACCATCCTTTTACTTACTTAATCCTCTAGCACCGGTAATAGTCTGTGAAGAAGTTCAAATTTTTAGTATCTGTCCGTTGCATCGAAATCTTCTTCATTAACCTGTTTCATCGACAGAATTTTACTACTGAAATTTTGCCTTGGAGAGAAAGAAATAGGGTATGGGTGTTAGACCTCTATACTTCTACATCTGCACAAGGACATCTGGATTGAAACGCTGGTACCAGCGGCTCAATGCAAATATTATCACCTCTAATGCAAAGTTCTCAGATATATTCAAATATAGTAACAGATGTACATTATAACATATGAATAATTCCTACGAGAGACCGAAATTTCGATCCAGTTCGAAATTCACGTGACTTTTCGGTTCATACTAAAATTGAACTCATTGACCCCTATAAAAAAGGGTGTGGGTTTAAGTCTCTTTTTTAAACCTCAGCCACACCCACACTCGCACTACATCATTTTACTTAGCACTGTGTCATCCTACTCAGCACTACGAACCGTAGGAACTAATCAAAGAAATTAGGCTTTTCATAAGGGTCAATAAGTTTATTTTAAGCATGAACCGAAATACCTAGAATCCATTTCTACGAGATGATCATTTAAATGTTTCTCGATATCTAACTTTGTCAATTTAACAAAAAAAACATAGTAATTCATTTAAACAAAACTTACTCCATATAATTAAAACATCGACTATCCCAAAGATCATGATAACCACGTGCGTTATCATGAAAAAAACAACCTCGTGTACCATCAAACATATTAAGACCATCGAATGTATTTTTACAAGCATGACTATGAACAATATCTAATAAAACTGTTAAACCATAACCATGTGCATCATCAATTAATGCTTTTAATTCTTCAGGTGTACCATATCGACTAGAATTAATATTGAAAAAAAAAACAACATACAAATAAATTAATTTATTAACAAAAAATTTTTCTTTTAATAAAACAAACCTTGATGCAGCAAAAAAACTTGTTACTTGATAACCAAAACTAGCATAATAAGCATGTTCCATAATAGCCATTAATTGAACTGTATTATAACCTTGTTTTACGATTCGTGGAAGAACATTAAGACGAAAATTTTCATATGTTGCAACTTCACCTTTCCATGAACTAATTCCAACATGTGCTTCATAAATTTTTAAACGATCTTTTTTTTTTGGTTGAGGATTTTTAAATTTATAAATTTGATTATCTGGTGGATTATAAAAAACACCATGATATACATTAGAATTTTCAGCTCGTTGTACATAACGTGACCATGGACAAAGACGATCAAGTAATTCACCATAAGGTGTTTCGATAAGTAACTAAAAAAGAAAATTAATATACAAAAAAAACAAAGGTTTTTGTTTTTTTTAAATTTTACTTTAATAGCTTGTCCATGTTTAATAGCTGGTGATCCATCAGATAAAGGTGGGATTGTTATTGTCCATATACCCCATTCATTACGTTGTAATGAATATTGTTTTTCGGCCCAATTATCTATATAAAAAAAAAACAAAAAAGATTTTTTTTTTGTAAAAACAAAAAAAGAGTTTTTTTAATTTTGAATACGAACTAAAATCTCCACGAACATACACAGCACGTGCACCAGGTACCCATTCTTTAATTTTAATTTCATTTGTACAACAATCAACATGCATACCATAATGTGTATAAGCAGATGTAAATACATCAAGACCATTTTCTTCAGTATTTAATGTATTAAGAATTTTCCTATATTCTTTATAACTGAAAGAAGAAGGGAAAAAAAAAGTTGAAATTAAATATTTTCTTTTTTTTTATTATTATGATTAGAATTTTTACCGTCGTTTAATTTCATCTTGATATGGCTTAATGTATGGATCAAGTTCCAATAAATTATCTAATTGAGGAGGCGCAACCTCGTCGACTTTATCTGTTGTTGACATTGTATTCTGAAAAAAAAAAATTTAAATATACAAATAAATTTCAATATGATCAAGCTTTGTATACTAAAGCTATATACTAAAAATTCTCATTAGGTTTTCTTTTTTACGATTAATTCTCTGTTGTCTTTTTTGGTTTTTTTTATTTATTTATGATTATTCTAGCATGCGTCTACAAGCTGATCGGTCTATTTATAAGCACTTTTTTTTGTCTGTTGTTGGTAAAGGTTCTTATAGTGCATATTATTCTAATGGTTTATACACGAGAAAAATAAGAACGGAAAAATATTTGTTGCTTGCATTGGTTGTATTTTTTGCGGATGAAGTAATACGAGACGAGAGAGGTCGACTTCTTCTGATTCTTGTTTTATATAATTTTCTTTGCGTTTTCTTTCGAGAAAGAATAAATCTGTATGAAATATTGTATAATATGAAAGGAAATAACGAGTTACTCAGAATAAATGGTCGTGTTTTGCATTTTATTTTTTCATTATCTAATACGTTTCATTAAAAAACAAAATATACCACAAGATTCAGCCTGAAAAGCTTTACAATTTACATAAGATCGCTTATTTTATAGTTGCACTTTTTGTTTTCAAAATGGACAAAATTTTCAGCGATCAAATTTCAACCGTGCGAAAATTAGTCGTACAGAATTTTGCTTTTTTTTTGAAAACAATTACAATAAGCTTTTCTGTATAAATTATAGAGCTTTTTACGCTATATCTTGTGGTATATTTTGTTTCTTTTCTTACGAAGATATATTAGGTGATAAAAAGATGAAATAAGAAAAAAAACAAAGAATTTCTCGTTGGTGTAGTAAAAAATTGATTTTTTCGTAACACCGAAAATTGGTCATACAGAATTTCGCTTATTTTGAAAAGAAAAGATGCAAATATAAAAGAAATTATTCTTCGTAGATTGTAGAGCTTCTCACACTGCGTCTTCTGATATATTTTGTTTTTCTTTTGTGAAAGCATATCAAGGGATGAATAGATGAAATAACAAAAAATGAATTCGTTCTGTATACAAAAAATTTATCTTTTTCACACGATCGAAATTTGGTCGCTCAAAATTTTGCTCACTTTGAAAACAAAAAATGCAACTATAAAATAAACAATCATATGTAAATTGTAGAGCTTTTCACGCTGCATCATGTGGTATGTTTTTTTTAATATAATGTATTTCAAGGTAAAAAAATGAAACGCAAAGTGTGGCCATTTATTCTGAGTCATCCAATACTTTTTATATACCATTGAAATTCATTGTATTTATTCTATATTATGAAACGAAACATCTGTTTATTGATAAATATTAATGCAGAAATTACATTTCATTTTTTTTCTTAATGTAAGACTTTTGAAAATTAAATTTATTTTAATTCGTATGGCCTTTTTTTCCAAAGAAAAATATAAATTGCCTTCTTTTTTTATTTTTGCGTCACTTCATCGGAACATATGTTGAAGATGAATTAGTTGGTTAATTTTAAAATCATGACATATAATAATATGCTTCAATTCTTACTAAAGTGAAACAGTATTGCTGAGGATGTATAACTCTTTTTAAGTGCTTGTTAGACTATGATTTACTTAAAGAAAATGAGTTTTATGTGTTACTTTCATACATTGACGTATGTCTTTTTTTTTATTGGTTTCTTAATTTAAAAAAGTTTCAAATGTATTAAGACTGAAATAAAATCAATTAAGTTAGTTATTAGTCTTGAATACAACTAGTCTAAAAAATATTGGACTCTATCTGATAAAATATACATGTTTTTAATTGCCCAGAGAAATAAACAAAATTTGACATTTTCATTACAGAAAATTATAATCATTTTTCAAAAGAATTTCTTTGAATTAATCAAATATTTCATAATTTATTCATTTCATTATAGGGATAGGCCAATTCCTAGAGCATGATGTTAAAGAAGACATTTTTTTCCTTTATTAAAAAAGTAGTTTCTTTGGATTGTTTATATCCAAACCTGTAGTCGGAATTTATGAAATTCAAAGCAAAGGTTTCGGAATCGATCGAAAATTCGAACTTCTTTAGTTTTTCCGACCAATTCTAACTGGTTTTGAGATCTGCGTTTTGCACTAGACAAAAACTCAGAAGCACTAGGCATTCGATAATTCTCAATACTGGAAATATGCTAGACTCCGATTAGAGATTCAAAAAATTAGTTTATCTTTGTTTACAAAAACACATGCCAAGTATTGAGAATTACCGGCTTCCTAGCACTTCTAAAGTTTTGTCTAGCGCAAAACACAAGTCTCAAAATCAGTTGGAATTGATCGACAAAAATTAAAAAATGTGAATTATGAGCCGAGTCTGGCAGCTTCGTTTCGAATTTCACGAATTTCGACTACAGCTTCATATAGAGCAATCATGGTTGATTGTCATCTTTGACATCATGTTCTAGTAAATTGATGCATCTCTATTTTGTTAAGATCATATCCTAATAAATATATTATTGAATCTTTGAAATAAACATGATTCAGATACTATTCATTTTAATTTCACCAGTTATTCAGTTTTCAATAACGATATTTTACACACTTACAATTTAAATAAGATGATGAAATCTTTTTTTTCCATTACTTAAAGTAGATTTCCCGGCTAACGCACTCATTTCGTCTTCTAACATCATTTTTCTAATAAGTTCATAGAAATATTTGTATGTCAGGGATAAAATCGATTCGTACTTTTTGGGAACCAAATCAAATAGACTGAGTTTTTTCAAAAAGTTCAAACCGAGCCGATCCCATCTATATTCCGTGTAATGTGTCATATCATGCAAATTTATTAAAACTTAATTCTTTTTTTAAATTAACAAAATTCGCTGTGTATTAACCAAGGGGGAAAAAGCTGATTCTGCGGTGACAGAATCATTTGGAATCAAATAGAATCAATGGAGTCATTCGAAATCAATAGAGGCACTTGGAATCAGTTGGAGTCAATCGGAGTCACGGAAGAATCTGGGCGATTCCGTATCACCGCAACTGATTCCGAATGACTCCTACTGACTTCATTGACTCCGTTAACTCTCAATAACTCCACTGACTCCAAATGACTCTAAATGATTCCACTGACTCCAAGTGACTTCACTGACTCTGAATGACTCCAATGATTCCAACTCTCCGGAATTAGCTCTTTCCATGCTGATTCGAACCAGATTATCGTGCTGAACATGAATCTGGTAGTGAATTCTTATTTAGTGAGACAGAGTCCAAATTAGATAAGGACAACACAATTTATTGTGAAGTACTGGAATCACGTAGAGTCAATGGAATCAATTAAAGTCAGTCAGAATCAACGGAGTCATGAAATCACAGAGTCAGCTTTTTCCTCCTTGGTATGAACACATAAAATTCAACGGTTATTAAATTAATAAAAGCAAAGAAAATAAATATGTCGAACAAATGTCATAATGATATGAAGAGAAGATCTTGTGTTATTTGATTACTGATGATTAGTATTTGGTTTTGATTTGTAATATTCAATGAACTAACAGATGATATACCGTAACTTCATAGTTAATTAAAAATAGTTTATTATCGATTAGTAAATTTAATTCACTTTTTTTTTGAAATGTTTGTTCACTATCCTTATGAAACATTTTCCAATACATCTTGATAATTTGAGATTTTCGCACTACAATAATTTGAAGTGTTATTGCATTTTGTTTAAAAATGTATTTAAGTAGGACTCATTAAAAGTATTTTCATTTCAAGAATTGAAATTTGCTCTGTTCCAATTTTTATCATATATAAATATTCATGATCGAGATTAGTTCTATTTGATGTTTTTTTTCTAACATATTATTTTCCGTCATGATAGCAAATTCCATGTTTCTCTCTTATCATTTTACTTTTACTTCATTGTGAACAATATCATGATTACAATAAATGTTGCACAAAATGTTCTGAAAAATGAAACAAGTCAACAATGCGTGAACCAATTTTATAGATGACAATGTTCTTTTTTTTCTTCTAATTCAAAAAAAGAATATTTATTCTATTGAAAAGAAAAAAAACACTTTCAAACTTAAAATATTTTTCATCAAGCAGATGTTTTATATTTTCCTATTCGTTGTCGTGTGAGTGTTTTCTCTTATTTTTTTTCTTTTTTTTTTGTATTTTTATTTAACTAATGGTTGATTGTTAAATGAGTAACTTTTAGTAGAAGTTTAGCTGTTGTTTTTTTCTTGTTGCATGCTATTATCTTATTCTTTACGACATGATTATTTTAAGAAAACAAATGTGGAGATTTATTTTGGAATTATTATCGTATTCAAGTTTTGTTTGTGTTCTTTATGTGATCAGTTATTCAAATCATAGTTATGATGAATATCATCAAACCCAACATTTAAGACGATTATTTTTGAATACACACAATAGTACTCATAATTATTCACAAGTAAGAATTTATTATATTGTCTTTTTTGAATTTGATAAAGAAAGAATTACATATATATATATATATTTGTTTTAATTATATAATTAAAGATCATAACGATTAACGACTATTGGAGATGGCTAAAAGAAAGTTTTATAGTGAATATTGTCGTTGGAGATTGGTACAATGGACAATCAACTAATGATTCTAATGGATATCTTAATGATAAAACAACTCGATTAATTGGATGGGCAACAATGAGACAATTACGAATAAAACCAGGTTAGATTTTTGATTCCATTTATTTCTCTTACAAAAATGCAATTATTAAAATCACTAGTAGCTTTTCCCGTAAAAGGTGTCACAACAGCAAGTTCAACTCATTTTATGCTATACTCAAATTGAATAGTTATAAGACAAGTTTGATATAATTATCAATTGATTTGTGTTAATATACAAGACGTACTAGAAAAACCCTTTCATCCAACTTTCCTAAAAGTTGTAATCAAGTGCATGTATTTCATTATAATACATGGACATATTTATAATTGTGAGCAAAATTTGAGCCTTTTAACCGTGATGCATTCTTGTATTTTGTGGAATTCACGCATATTTTCGAAGAAAATAGTGAGTGTAAGTTTTAAGTCAAAGTTTTACGGCGTCCCCTCGCTCCATTACAGGCCGTAACGACTAGATCGATCATATAGGATAAAATTCGCCTGTCTTACTATGATCTAAATCTAGCTCGCATTCTCTATCAGTGTATGGCCAATTCGAGACTTTGCGAGATCTGCTTTGTAATGAGAGATGTCGAACTCGAAAATATGAAACATGAGATAGCTGCTGTTGCTAACAACAGGAAAATTGTTTTATTCTATAAATTTCGGGACACATTCATTCGCCATCGTTTTACTTAATCCTCCAGAAAAGTCATTCATATATCATAACAAGACATTATTGATATACAGTCTTCGATCGTATATCAACAACATCTGCCATGGTCTCTAAGAGAGGGAGCGAATAGATTCAAATTTTTACCTCTATACTTCCACACTCCTTTTAGACCGTGTTTTACAAAATACGACAATACATCACACCTGAAGGGCTGAAATTTCTCACATATATCTGAGTATTATAAGAGAATACTTCCAGTCAACTTACAGATTTTTCGGAGAACCGAGCGAAAAAACTTTTTTAATATCCTATATATAAGTGTAATTTTTTGCGAATATTAATTAGACAGATGAAGAAACTGTTGATGTTTTCAAGAATTTGAACAAAATATTGAAACAAGTTTAAGATAAAATATAATAATAGCACAAAAGATTTTTTTTGTTTCTTGATAAATTAAACTTATTGAATCTTGATTGGCATTGTCTATTAGACTTGAAAATCTTAACTATTTTTTTTTTGGTTTTTAGATACCTGTCGAGTAAAATCGTATATTCGAGGTTTGATAGGGCATTGTTATGATGCCTATAGTGCATCGAGTGAAGAAAAAGGTTCATTTTCACCTGGATGGACTAAAAATACAACACAAAATTATAGTAGATTAATAAATCAAGCATTTATTTATCAAACAAGTGAACAACTTGATACATATATTTATATAGGAGAGCATGGTACATATAGAAGTGGTGGTTATGTGTATGAATTTCGTGGTTCATTATCTGAACTATATAATGATCTTTCTGAACTTCATCAATTAGAATGGATTGATAAACAAACAAGAGCTGTTATTATTCAAATGAATTTATATAATCCAAGTATACCAACATTTACATCTGCAGTTATGATTATTGAAATATTGTCAAGTAGTGGTATTTTTTTTAATGCACGTTTTGATCCATTAAGTGTTGATGGTTAATGATTTTAATTTTTATTGAAAAATTCATATTATCTTTAGATTTTCTTTTTTCTATTTAGGTTTTAAATCTAAATTTCAAATAGCTTGTGCATTTATTTATTTAACATTTATTATTTATTTCATGATCGTAGAAATTTATACATTTATTTGTCTTAAAAAATTATATTTTCGTCATATATGGTCATACATTGAAATTGGTATTATTGTTTGTTCATGGACAAGTGTTGGTATACATATATGGCGAGTAAATGAAGCAGCACGCATAACACGTTTATTTCGTGAAACACATGGTGATATTTATTTAAATTTTCAATTATTAGCATATATAAATGATATATTTTCATTTTTACTTGCTTTTTGTTGTTTTTTTGGTACATTAAAATTTTTACGTTTATGTCGTTATAATCGACGTTTAGCACTTTTATCTGGTACATTAAGACGTTCAGCTCGAGAATTAATATCATTTTCATTTATGTTTTCAATTTTATTTACGGCATTTCTTACATTATTTTATTTACAATTTGTTTCATTAATTTGGGAATGTTCAAGTTTATTAAGTACGGCACAAATGTTATTTGAAATGCTTTTATTAAAATTTGATGCAAGTGAAATTACACAAGCAGCACCATATTTGGGTCCACTTTATTTTACATTATTTATTTTATTTGTTGTTTTTGTTTGTATTAATATGTTTGTATCAATAGTTAATGATAATTTTCGTGCTATTCGAGATTATGTTCATACAGTTGATCATGATGATCAAGATTTATTTATAAATATTTTTAAAAAAATTCAACAATGGTGTGGTAAGTTGTTTGTTTAAGATTTTAATTATTTTATTTTATTTTTTATTAATTAAATTATTTTAGGAAATAACGAAGAAAGTTTAAATATAGTGACAATTAATACAAAACCAAATGCAATTATGATTGATGAAAAGATTGATCCAGTTAAACGTTTATCAAATAAACTTGATAAACTTATGATTTATGTTGATCGAGTATGTTATGAATTTTATTTTGGAGGAGATTCTCTTTTTTTTTTTGTAATGGTTATTTATTATGGTTTTTTTTTCTAGCGCTACGGAGATAAAGCAGTTCGAATAGCTTGGAATGAAACAACAGTTTCAACACTTGATTGGTCAATAAAATAAAAATATAAAAATTTTATTTTGTCTTTTATTTTAATATTTGCTTTTTTGTCAATTTGTTGTAACTTTGTGATATTTTAAAAATAAAGCAAAAGAAAAAGAATATCGTTGTTAACAAATAGGAGTCAAAATAGAAGTGTTGTTTCTTTTTTGTAATGCAATTTTGTGTAATATTAATTCTTACTTTTTAATTGGAGAAAAAGGATGAGAAGTTCAATGGCTCAAAAAATAGCGCACTAATTATAAAAGTGCTTTTCTATATAATCGTAAAAAAAGTTCAATTGAAAAAAAAAGAAACTCCGCCATGTTCTACATCTTGATTTGCTTTTTCAAACAAAATAAAAATTAAATATATAGAATAAGGGTCTACAGAGAATTCTAGGTTATATGACCAAAAAACAATCTGCTTTTTTGTGAAAACAGCACATTTTTCAAGCTGATGATGATAGAAAATTTTGGCAAAAAAAGGAAGTGCCCAATAAAAAATTGATGTCTTTTATGAAAGATTAGGCATCCGACGATACTTCCATGTATTTATCTTCATCTTCATTTTTAGTATCGTTGAATTCAGATTACACAGGACGATCCATAAATAACTAGACGGTAAAAATATTCAAATATCTCCAGTCTGGTTTAATCAATCGGACTGAATTTTTTTTCTCGGTGATAGAGGACTCGCGCAATTTTTTTATTCAGAAGGAAACCGTCAACGAATACTATTGAACTTCATAAAGAAATACACTATTAACCAAAAATATTTCACACTGCGACCTCAGGTGTTCTTAAGGTTACATATCTGAAATTTTTAACATATATACTATCTAAGAAATATAAGTCAGTGAAACTAGTTCGACTCCATTTGTTTGAATTGAAGAAGGATTATGATCTATGGTAACCCTTCTCAGTATGAATCCAATAATCGAAGAAGGGAAAAAGCTTATGGCCTGGCAAATTTGTCATTATGTAGTCATGTGGAGCAGCTATTTACACTATAAATTTCAGCGAGTTTCAAGCTGCGGATATTTACATAATGATATACTAATTAGATCGTAAATTCTTGTAGTTTTTGATTTTTAGAACTCGTAGTAAAACGAGCTATCATCAATTATAACTCTTTTTCTGATCAAGCGAACAAGACTGGATTGATCTCACTAGTCTGCATTTCTAAGGTGGTATAGATGCTGAAGATTTAGAATGTATAACCTTAAACAATATCCGTTTGATAGTTTCCGTATGAATAAAAAACTTAAATAAATACTCAATCATTGAGAAAAAAAAAGAACGGCTCGATCGATTAAAAACGCAGCCTGGAGATATTCAATGCTTTTATTGTCTAGTGATTAGATTCCATCAGTGTATAAAAAAAAACGATTTTAAAATATTAAACAATTTTTAAAATTAAATTAAGTAACTATTCGATCAATTTATTCGAATAAAGATAATGGAGCCAAAAAAACACACATAATAGAGATTCTAAAATGAAGCGAAAAAAAGAATAAAAGACAAAGTCACAAAAGCAAAAAAAAATCAAAACATCATTGAATATTCAACACAAAACTTTTATTTTTTATAAATAAATTCCTTTCTAAATCGTCATTTTTTCTATGCTTTAAAGCACTAAAAAAATTCGTTTTTTAAACAAAATATATGCAACAATAATCCAAAAAACACATCCCCATAAACCCATCGCAAGATGTGCCGCATGTGTATTAACAACAATCCATTGTACAGGAAAATAAGTTGCAAAAACAAGATGTAATATATAAATAAGTATTGAATTACTTCCTGGATATTGAAATGGTGTTGCATCCCACCATTTAAACATATCAATAATAATATACATCAAAGAAAATCCAACAAATGACAAACCACCTAGAAATAAATAACGATTGCAAAAAAAGAAAAAGTCTCTTTTTTTCTTCTTTCGTACCAGTAAATAATGAAAATGATAATGTCCAAAGATTTTTATTCAATGGCATTGGTCCACCATCAAGTGTACCTGCAGTTAAACCAACACCAATAGCTATACTTATAATGCCCCAAGTAAAAAGACGAATAAGACGATCAGCATGAGATTGATGCATAACTAAAGAAAATATTAAAATTCAATAAAAAAGAAAAAAGTTGTTAGTGCAATTGCTGTAGAATTAAAATGCGAAATACGATGTAGCTGCTCTCGTTAATCTTTCTTCATCACATTTTTACTTAATCCTATAGAAATACAATCAGGAAATACTTCATGTATTAGAATGAGAGACCGTTATTCATATACAATCTTTAATCGCATATCAACAACGTCTGTGACGAAGAGGAAGAACGTTGCTAAGGTATCTATGAGAGATCTAAATCTCTACCTCTATACTTCAACAAAAGAAAACAAATCAAACCAAGAATTCGTCCAGCTTGAATGCCCAAATAAGCTAAAAACATTGTTGGAATAGAACCAAATAAATTCTCTGGATCAAATGGTGGTTTACATTCTACATTAAAAAAAAAAACTTATTTTTTTTTATATATTCTTCGAACAAAAAATTTTGTTTCTACCATAAGCAGTTAGACATGTTGGAAAATTAAAAAGATGTTTATTAGTAAAAATAACTCGATCAATATAACCAGTTATTCCACCCGTACAATTTTCATATTTACCATTTTCATGTAATCCACCTAAGAAAATAATTTATATGTAAAAAAAAAAACAGAAACATTAGAATTCACTTACCAGGACCTAAATATCCAGCTGGACAATCTTCAAATGGTACTAAATAAATAATAAGCATCCAAATAGTAATTAAAGCAATATTAATTAACCATTGAAGAGGAAAATTTATTATATCACAGAAAAGTGTAGTTAAACGTTTTTTTGTTCCTAATTTAACTGTTGTTGTTGTTGTTGATGTAAGGTTATTAGTTGATGATAAATATTGTTTTGATTGTGAACAAAGTACTTCAATTGTTGCCACAACACCATAAACAATAGCAAAACGTGGTAGAACACCAAGAATACGTACTACTGTAAGATCAACTTTAAAACGTGTATTAAGTATAAAACCAATTGCCTGAAAAAAAAAAGTGAATCGTTTATTATTATTTTTTATTTTATTTTATTAAGTCATAAAACTTACAAATAATTTAATTGTTCGTATGGCTACTTTTTTAAGTAATGTTCGTTTTGAAACACCTTTATCAATAGAATTTTTTAATGAAAATACTAATGATGTTCCTAACATCCAAACAAAAAATGGAAACACAATATCAGCAACTGTTATGCCATGCCATGGTGCATGTTCAAATTGTGCATATCCACCACCACCATAATTAATAAATATCATTGCTACTAAAGCTAAAAAAAAAAAGTCGAAAAAACAAAGGTATATTTTTTTTGTAAAATGCTCTGTTTTTTTGTTCATTTACCAAAACCACGAAATCCATCAAGACTTAATAAACGTTTTGATTTAGGTACAGCAACATTTGATATTTTAGGTATCGGTGGTAATTTTGTTAGAGTTGAATTTCCATTTGTCGCATTAATTGGATCAGTTGCTGTTGCTGATGTACGTGCTTGTAAATCATATGAATGTGGTGTTTCTTGTGGTGGTGGTACACTTTTAAAAAATCGATTTTTAAGTATTATCAAACGTTCACGAAATTTTATTTTTTGTGCAACTATACAAGCTATAAATAATATTAATAATATAATACCACCAATAATTAATGGTATATAAATATTATTTGATGAATGTCGTGTTATTAATGTACATATAAGATCAGAATTTGAACTTGAATTTGTTGATGAAGATAAGGAAATTTTTACATTAAGAATATAATGACCATGTTCATATAAACTTAGAGTTTCGATACAGAGTAATGTATTATTTAATTCTATACGAATACGATAATTATATTTTGTATTTACAGTTAAATTAAGTATTTTATTTGATGATAAATCTTGTGCAATTATTTTATAAGGACAATCAATACATTCGATAACTTGAACATATACTGATAGATTACCAATGATCTATATAATAGAAATAATTTTGCTTTTAATTAAAAAGACAATATTAGAATTTTAGAAGACAGTTCATTTTTAATAAATTTCTTTTCTTTTTTTGTCTCCATCTACAATGGAATGTTTTTAAAATGAAATCAATTTTTTCTTAGCTCGATTTATTATAATAGATATTAGTTTGAGAATTGAATATTATCAGTATACAAATTATTTTTTTTTATAACAGGTTAAGTTCTTTATGACCCATCCTGCATGTGAGAAAAACTTTCTAATCTATATTCATATCTCGCTATTTGTTAATCGAATAATACCTTGGATTAAGTTACGATATATTCAACAAATATTAAATGTTATAGGTTATGAAAGGATCTTTTTCAGTACGTCAATCTAGGTCATACAAACGAAATATATAACAGGATTAAAGATAAATTAATATTGAAACAAAATTCAATATAAAGAAAAAAAGTAAATGATATGAATTTTTTAATAGCTCTTCAATCGAAACTATGTAATTCATTTAAATTGAACAAATCATATATTTCAAAATTTAACTATCAAATTAAATATTTCAATTTTTTTTTGTTTCTAGCAGAAATATTATATTAATTTTTAATGTAAAACAAATCTTACTTGTTTATCAACAATCACATCAATCGTAGCTTGATCCAAACTTAATGGAACTGTATTATTAACATCAATTGGACTTGAAGAAGCTCTTGTTATCAGTTGATCTTCTTCATAATTACTTATGAATTGTCCATGAATTAATATTAAATTACTGTTATTATTATTTGTTGTTGTTGATGATGATGATGATGATGGTAAAGATTTAAAATTAACAAAATATTTAGTTTGATGTGATTCTTTCATTTGATTATTAATTGGACATTGTTGTTGTACAATTCGACGATCATAATGTGTTGAATCCATGGATGTACGGCCAACTTCATGACCAAAATAAACACAAAATATTGTTTGAATAATATATAATTGTATAATAGATATAAGAATGAATTTTGTAAACATTATTATTTATATTCTAATATCAAGAAGAAAAATAACAATTATCTTTTATTAAAATTCTAAAATATCTACCTATTTATTTGTTATAGATACATAGAAATATCTTTGAAAAATTTTTTATTTCTAAAGATTCGATTTTCCATCTTCATTGTCGATATAAGTATGTGTATGTTCGTTGGTCATTGTCATCAATGTTTTTTTACTTGTATTTCTTTTTTCTTTCTCTCTTCTTTTTTTTTCGCATTAGATAACAGAGAGTTCGTTCGTTTAAGGCGAACAGTATAAAGCTCTAAATAAATATCTTACTTTATTGTCGGTCGATAAGTAATTGTGAATAACAAAAAGAAAAAAAAAACAAAACAAAAACGTTGAATAACATGACTTGATTCTTACTTTTTTGATATTAACACATACAGTTTTATTTTTTATCTTCATTTTCATTTATTATAAAACGTGCTTAATTAAATATTATGAAAATGTTGATTGTTCTTTTGTTCTACATATATCAATGATCTTTTTCATTTATATATATTGAGATATTATGAAAGATTATGACTTGACATGTTTTACAATCAAACATAGACTTATGTTGACAAGTGATTCGATCGTTTCTAATTGGGAGAAATGATGAATTAACTAAATGTCTATGTCGAGCTAAATAAATATTAAATATATTATTTGTTTGATCATAGCAAATTTTTGTTCTCTTCTTCTTAGAAGAATTACATCAAACATATGATCATTTTTAAACATTCAAATATCATAAATATTTATTTTACAATATGAAAAAAAGAAAGAACAACTCCTAAGTGTTAAATCGTTTATCGACCGAAACGATGATTATTTGATGAATACTATAAAAGTCAAAAGAACGGTTTGATTTTTCGTGCCTTCATTCTTGAGATATCAAAATTTTACTCAGATTTTCCAACAAAAAGCTATGATTACGCGAAAAATCGACTTTCAGCTTCAAACTTTCCACGAACAAAGTTGTCAATAAGATTAGCTCATCGAGCAAGTTGTAACTTTCCTAGTATTTTCTATTCAAAGATATTGAATATTTGAAATTCTCTCATGTGTAAAGACAAATTTTGTTCATATATTTGCATCTTCAGAAAGGAAATATTAATTGCACAATCACCTACTCCCATTAAGAACTTTGTTCGTGCAAAGTTTGAAGTTGAAAGTCAAATTTTTTAATGTGACCATAGCTTTTTGTTGAAAAACCTGAGTAAAATTTTGATATCTCAAGAAAAAAGACTCAGAAAACCAAACTATCCTAGGCTGGTCTATTACTCATCAAATGAACGTCGTCTCAGACAAAAAGTGATTTGCCATCTAAAGAAGTTTTCTCGTCGGTTTTATTAATCCAAAGCAAATAGTCACTACAGATATTTAACGATTTTAATATATCAAGAATATGAATAACATTGTTAGGTTAAATTTCAAGGTGAATATTGTACAATTTATGGATTATTATATTTTACAATTCATTGTAAAACTTTCAAATGACAAGAACATTCATTGTTAAGCTTCAAAAAAATGAACGATTAGTATTCAATTGAGAAATATACCATTTATCTGTTTAAATGATTCACATTTAAAATATAGATAGTTTTATCATTCACTCATACCATTATAAATATTAATAGTTCAATTTAATTTTAGAAATAAATAAAATTTAAGTAAGAATTATACTGAATCTCGATTTAATAGTAACGATTTCAAGTTAGTCTAGTGTTTGATAGAGATATTAAGAATCTATCAGTATGTGCTAACAGGTGTTGAAGAAAATCTTTTAAGTTTGTGGAAATTTTAGAAAATGATTGGCTGTAGAAAAATTTTTTCATTTGAGAATTCAACTTGTCCTTTGATTTTGATAGCAAGTGAAATTTTTTATTCTACCATCAAATTCTGCACTTCTGATTTGATGTCATGTGTCGTCTAGGTCTTTTTTTTTTTTGTTAACATTTAGTCCTATCGAAAGTATTTCAAGTGACAGCAATCAAGTAAAATAAATGGAATGGAAATATCAATTGTCATAACTTATGATATAACTTATCTACAATTGTTGTACCATGTGGAAATGATGGAATAATACTATTTTTCGAGTAAAAATGAAATAGGACTAAAATATAGATTTGTATACATAAATTAGATTAATGTTTTATTCGAGAGATAAATTTCAATTTTCTCTTAATTATATCGATATATCAACTGACAAGATTGATTTTGTTTATGAACCAAAAGACAAGTTAAATATTCAATTAACTTTCATTATATTGTTTTTCTTTAATTGGCCAAAAAAAAAAAAAGAAATATTTACAATCGAGATGTAATCAAAAAATTCAAATGTAAGATTAAAATATATGACAATATAAAAGAATAGAAATGAATTTATTTTATCAGAAGAAAATAATCGAAATTTTTGTCTAATGATGTAATATCGATATAATTTTTCTACTTTTGAAAAGGTTTTTGATAGATTAATAATTTTGATTGCATCGTTTTTTAAAAAACAATGAATACAACTAAATTTCTTTGAATTAACAAATATTCGACGACAGAACTAGATTAAAAGAAATATATACCTATCTGAATAAATACATAAAATATATATATAAAAAAAAAACGAGCAACACACGAAGTTGATTCACTATGTATACAAGTTATAAACTACTTAACCTGATCAATTGAATCAATAAATGGTCTATTGAAGAGACTGCTAATACTCTTTTTCAAGGTAAAATTAACTCAAATATACGATAAAATATCATTGATTATAATATCTGCATATATGTCCAATCTATTCAATAATTAAATATCAGATATTCACGGCAACACATACACATGGGATAATATCAAAATATCTAAAACAAAAAAATGTCTTTAATAATTGAATTCAATCCTTCCGATTTGACACTATTAAACATATTTAACTATAAAAATTATATATTTCGAATTGATGAAAATTTTCATTTAATTATAGCAATATAATCTGTTTAACAAGAATGTACACACATACATCGATATATAACAATGAAAAAAAAGCAAACATGAGAAAATACATATAATTTGTCATTTAATACTTTGCTTTATCCAAGGACAACAATTAAGAAAATTTCATTGAAATAGATTTCTTAATATTTATATATATATATATATATATATATATTTATTTATTTATTGTCATAGATGAGATAAAAAATTGTATTTAAAAATTTAAACAAAATAATTTAAAAAAAAAAGAAAGAAGAATAAATTTCGAAATTGTTTTGTATTATGTATTTAATATAAAATAGCTGTATCATCTCGTAATTGTGCTAATCGAGCTTTACGTATTAACGTTAAATTTGAAAATTTATTTGTACGAATATATATAGGTTCAAGTGAATTCTGATTACTTGAATTTGTTTCGATTATTGTTGATGGTGGTGATATTGAACGATAATAATCAAATGGTAATAAATCGGTTGTTTGACGACAACTTTGAGTATATTTTAATGAATGTTTTCGACGTTCTTCTTGTTTTAAACGTAATACATGATCAAGTTCATTTAGAAAACGATAGTGTACATTATTTAGATTTTCATGAGTACCTGTTAAATTTGAAACTGTTGTTAATACAGTTGATGATGAAGCATAAACAGGTTCATTTGATGGATTTTTATAATAACTAAAAACAAAAAATACTATTTTTATAGGGGAAAAAAAATTCTTTTGTTTAAAATAATAATTTATGTATTTTTACCAATGCTTTTTTGGTAAGGTTTCTTCATAATGCCATGAATTAGCTGTTAATGTTGATTCACTAGTAAGTAATTTATCTAAATTTTTTACATTTTGATTAATTAAATGTGGCGGATCAAATGATAATGTCAAAGCTGAATCATTTGTATTAAATCTTCTTTTCTTTCTTTTTCTTTTCTTATTAATGATATTATTATTATTATGATTTAATTTAATTGAAGGAAATCTTTGTGTACGTTGATATTGTTGTCGATGATATGATGATATAGGAGGTGAATTATTTTCTTCATTTGAATTCATACGTTTAGTTTTCAAACGATAATAACGAATAATAAACCAAATTATAAAACAAATAATTAATAACATACATATAAGACCAACAATACTTAATATTATTGTTATAATTATTTTATCACGTGCATCCAAAGACATTGTATTTTAGAAGAATATCTATAAAGGACAAGCAAAGAAAAGAAAGAAAAAGGATTTGAAAATGTTATTGCTCATTTTTTTTTTACGAGTTTCATTTTAGTAATGGACACATTTCTCTCGTGCTGTGCTCGTTTATACTTAAGTTAATCGACGCTGAATTGCACATATACATATGCTGACATATTGTCACCTCATATTGAATGAGTGAGCAATCTTTTTTTTTTCCTGAACTATCGTGCACATATGTAGACTTTTTTTTGTGCCTTTCTCCTTCACTCTCGCTGAACAACAGTACAACATATTATAGCAAGAGAAAAAAAGAAGAACAAACGAGAATATGATTTGAACTCAACTTGTGTGCAACAGCACATCGTCGCGACAATTTTTTTCTCTCTCTCTCTCTCTGCCTCTCTTCTGTTCTTTCATGATTAGATTTGCAATTGCAGACACACTTCGATGTGTATGTATGTGTTGTTTGTTAAAGAAACCTCATTTAGTGTTGATCGGTACGTATATAAAACGAAAAGAAAGAATTATAGTACACAGAACTACTATAGTATGGATTAAAAAAAGAAAAAAGTGAGAGTTAAATGACTTTTGTGGTTATATTAAAATGAGCAAATAGACTAAAGACTATTAGTACAATGATTTCTATGCACGAAAGAGAATTGCTGATTACCATCTGTTGCTTACCTGTCAATAGAATGATAATTTCCACACAGAATCATGTCATTATTAAAATGAATTGGAAATGTATAATATTTCTATCATACTATTTGAATATTTTGTTTATAAATATATCATTATTCTTCTTCTCTTTTTCGTTAGATAAAAATGCAAAAAATAATCTAGTTTATAATTCTCCAATGGGGGAAGTTAATAATAAAAAGTTTGCTGATAGAATGTCATTAACGTCTATATAATAAAAATGAGTCCATTGGATATTAAATATTGCATAGTCTAGAAAAAAATGAAAAAGAAAAAAAAAAAAAGAAAGTTTTATTCATTTTTTTTTTTCAATAAAATGAAAACATTTATATGTTGTCATCATGAGAATTGAATAAAATGTTAAGAAGGACAAGTCGATTCGATTACGTTTAAAATATTCAGGTGAAACAAAAAAAAAGAAAGAAATTCGATTTTTCTTCTTTCAAGGCTATGATATTGATATTTCAAGTTTTAATTTACTATTTCAAGGATATTTTTTTATAGTATCGATTGTGTAATAATTATATTGTTCTTTTCTACATTCCGATGAATTCTTATGATCAACTATTGACAATAAAAATAAAAAAAAGGCACTTCGAAATATGTTGACATTGAACAAGAAAAATTTCAATTAGTTTTTCAATAAACTAACTGCTTTTCATAATTTATTGTAAAATAGAATTATTTATTATTATTATTAGTTTTTTTTGCTCATAATAATTCTTGCTGTAAGTATATTATTGAGTACCCTTGAACATAATAATAATTGCAACATTATTAAATATGATTAAGTACAAATAATGATTGTAACTAACATATAATTTTTGTCATAGTTAGATTTCGATCTAAATATACTGATTCAAATTTAAAACAATGTCGTCTATACTTAAAGGATCTCTTTATATGTAAAGTACAATTAAACATAAAATATTCATATCTATATGAACAATGAATCGAATAAAAATTTTTGAGTACTGTCATGGTCTAAGTTAATCATTAATATTGAAAGATCATTCGATTGCTGTACTGTTTCATAGTATATCTATGCAAATACTTATATGTGACTATATTAGTCTTTTTAAATCCGTAAAATTTTCGAGTATTTTCTTATTAATTTCATCATAATCTTGTACATGAAATTTGTCATGTCAATAAAATTACTTTTACATGCAAAAACAAATTTCATATTTTTTAATCTTTTTTTTTTTTTTTTTGAATAAATAAAAACATTCAAGATTAAGAGTTTGTCTTCCTTTCAAACAAAAATATTTATAATAATTGACAACGTATTAAAACATTTTAACTATTTAGTTTCGATGATAAATTAAATTTTCATTTTATTATTTTTAAATCATAAGAAGACAAGAGCAAAAGCAAGAATAAATTAGGTCAATTAGCGTCTTTTTTTTTTTCTTTATTTTTCATCTTTGTCACACATTTTTTTTACACCTTTAGCTAAAAGTAAACCACCAAGGACACCAAGTAGAGCAGCAGCTGCTGGTTTTAAATATCGTGCAAAATCAGATTCAGTATCTTCTTTTTTCATTCGTTGTATACGATCTTGAATTTGTTGTGCATAACCAGGTGGACGATCAGGTGTTATAGTACCATATTGTCGTTCGATTATATCACGTACAATATAATTTCCCGGAAGACTATCAATTGAATTATGTATTAAATTTGATGGTACACGACATGTTGGACCTATTGTTTTTTTTATAGTTCAAAAGAAAAAAAAAGTAATTAGAAGAAAATAAATGATTTCAGGAAAAAAAAAAGAAATAGAAAAAAGAACTTACAAACAATACTATTTGAAGACCCTAATCGACGTGACGATGATTCATGATGTACTTTTAAACAATTAGCACAAAATGTATGTTGACAATCGAGAACTTTTGGATCATGTAATATATCCAAACATATGGGACATTGAAGAAGATCGTCAAAATTTGATGCAGTAGCCATAAAAAATTTATTATTAATACTAGAAACAAAAAAGAAGGAAAGGTTTTAAATGTACTTGCGGGATAAGTAACAAAACAATAAATTATTCAAGGATATGAAGGATTACCAGTAAAAACCATTCTTTTATAAAGAGTTGATCATATATAAATATACATTATATTTATCTTTCTTTTTCTATGAATATTGTGATTATCAAATCTTTTCTTAGATACACTTAGATTTATCCTTGATTAAAATCATACATAAACAAAGGTCTTATGTCAAAGTAAAAGTTTTTCGTAATCGGATATATTTTTAGTCTTAAAATACATTTCATTTCATAAGTCATTTTGAAATTTTTTTAGCTTTTAATACAATATTAAATCTTTGAATCATTAGAGTTCAACTTACCACAAAGAAATCAATTGTTTTTATTTTTGTTTTTTTTTTATATTATTCTTAATTAAAATATTAATCTAAAACAAAAAAATACAAATAAGATTAATTTAATTTAATCTGACATAAATAATACAATAAGAAGGAAAAGAAAATTTTTATGATAAAAGAAAAGTAAAATAAAGCTTATTCTTCATGAGATGTCGATTGTTTTTGATTATTGCTACCAAGAAATCCTTCATTAATTTTTCTTAATTCGTTGCGAGCATTTTTAAAAAATGTTGTCAATTCTGGTCCACCTGATGATTTATTAAATACAAATCGTCGTACAGCATCAAGTGGACTTAGTGATTGTTCAGTAGTATTATCATTTATTTGTGGTAAAGTATACGTTTCACGTAGTGATGATGATAATTCCGAACAATCAACTGTTTTTGATTTAACAAGTGATGAGTTATTAATAGGTTTCTATATAAACAAAACAAAATAAAATAATTTTTAACATTGAATAACTAATAATTATATACTATTGCTGAAGCTAAACCATCATCTTCTTCGTCATCAAGAGAATCATCTTGTTTTGTATTTATATCAGCGACTGAAAAAGAAAACAAAAATTCTTTCTCTTGCAAGAATAAAGCATTTTGTATTACCAGACGCATAAGGCTCAGGATATTTTTTATTTAATTGTGTTTTAAGTAATCTAAAATAGACTATTATTTGTAACGACATAGATATTAAAATTTTCTTTTCGTTATACTTAATTTGTTTAAAAATCAAATCAAGATCTCTTTTCATAGTTATTAACATTTGTGTATGATTTGCAAATTCTTTTGTTGCATCTACATAACGTTCAGCTGATATTTTATTAATTCCATCTAATTTTTCATTTGTTTTATCCAATTGTTCAAGTCTAATTTAAAAAAAAAAACCAAAAAAAATTAAAAAATGAAAATTTTTCTTTTATAGAAAAAAAAAAATTTCATAAATATACAATAAATTTTGTGCATGAAGTAGTCCATTAACATCTTGTTTATTGATTTCATTTGAAAACAAATCTATAAGCAACGATGCGGTTGTGTCTGATGTATGAGCAGTTGAGTCATCATTTGCATCCATTATGAATATAAATACTCTAAAATGTAATGACGTAAAAAAAAAAAAACAAAATTATATTGTTGTTTACTTTTCTAGAATGACTTGGTCGATTCATGAATCATAATGAGAAAAAAATCATTTGATAATGATCTATTTGTAATTTGATTTAAAAATTAGATATTTAAAAGCAAAAAACATTGTTTTTATTTACAGGAAAACTTATTTATATCCTTTTGCAATTCATACTGGGTTTTTTCCGCGTTTGATTAAGTTAGAAAGATTAGTCATAAATTGGATTAGTTAGTTAAATAAAATAATTTATTATCTTTTTTTTTGTATTTAGGAAACAACAAAGATGATTATTTCCTAACTGATTTATGTTTATTTTTTTACAATATAAAAACGATAGAATGACAACATTATAGTTAATTATCTAAATACATTGTATGTTAATGACCTCTGTCGATAACAATAGTTATTTTATCATAAGGCAAAATCTATCATAAAAATAAAACTTTTTATATAGTTAGTTTAAAAAAATTGACTAAGTTTAAGTCAAATCATAACCTTCACTAGTCAATTAACAAATTGAATATATAAACAGCCCTAGGATGAATTGGAATTAAGACATTCAATTTTGATATACGAAATTGATAATGCAAGAACTATTTGTATTCATCTTTTTTTTTTTATACAATCATTGATCAAAATCTATGAATTATCAGTAGATTTAATTCAGATAAAAATCTCCAATCGAATGATAATAATAACCGTGGTTGTGTTTTGTATCAAACACAAATAAACAATTAATATATCAGCAAATGGTGTATTAGTACATGTAAACATTATTACACATTATATGCATATATGAATAATCTATCTTTTTCCTATTGAATACTAAGGTAAGTGTCTTACTATAGTCAATAAGATTTTAGAAAATCACTGGCTGGGAAATCAAAATGATTGCATACAAATAGTTCTTGCATTATTATAGTCCTGTATCAAAATTGATTATCTTAAAAAATTGAAAGAAATGAATGTCAGCTCAATAAGTCAACAACGGCAACAGCAATCGAGAGATTAGAATTTTGTACGTCGTTTTGTCTGATATTATATAAGACAAAATCATTTTAAAACTCGTCATCTTTGGAAAACTTTCAAAAAAAATGCATGGAAATGATGTTTTTTTTTGAAGGAAATTTTGATTGATACATGTATTTCAGATCTATAGTTCAAGGCATGATTCAGGTGATTATTGTCTCGTATGTCAATGTTGAGCAAACAAAATTTTTTTAAAAAGTTTTCCGAAGATGATAAGCTGTAAAATAATTTTGTCTCATATTACACTACAAAAAATGCCATCATCATCAGTTGAATTAGCTTATGCAAAGCTAAGCAGTTGACTAAACTGTCTGATACATTGCTGATATTGATTATATGAGCAACAAAATCATATTTTTCATTATTGAATTGATCTCTATTGTATTTAATAACGATGAATTCTTTCAATTGTAACTAATTAGACATTTCTGAAATAACGCAGAGCTGAAAATTTCATTGTTTATATGTTTTTGAAAAAAATTCTTTTACAAAAACTTATAAAAAGTCAAAATTTTCCTAGAGAAGATGATCTTGTGAATAATGAATAAGATCTTGATTTTGACTATTCCATAATTTACTATACTTGATACTCAGATGAACGGATCAATCAAAACAGCACTCGAGATACTGACTTTCTGTATCTAGATAACTATATTCTCAACGGCTCCAATAGGTAATATTTCATAGATTGAAAATATTAACAAGATGATCTTATGAATGCATTAATACCAGGATTGTCAGATCTTTCGAAATAGTAGAAAAAACTACGAATTTTTATATTTTATTAGTATGATTATAATTTCTTTCCAGCAATTAATGCACCCTTCGCTATACTAGTGTAATCATTATATAGTATAGAATTTTCGAGACTATTAATAATGCACGTTTTCTTGAATCTAAAACCTTTTTCGAACTAAGTTGAACAGATTGAGAGTATAAATGAGGTGGGAGAAGACAAGAAACATAAAAAGCTGATCGAACAAAATATGTTTCAATAAAAATAGACAATATGTGTATTTAAACATCGAATAATTATCTTTCGCATTTTCATTACTAAAATTCTGATTTATAACATTTCAATCAAATAATCACGTGATTTCGCATAGCAAAATAATACGTTATTGATTTATGATTATGTAATGATTGTATTCTTTCGAAAATGTGCTTCGTCTTTCAATCATTCTAGTGTCTTTTAATAGAAATCTTCAATGCATTGTAAAATACTAAATATCCTACCGTTGAAATATCATGTAAGAAATTTCAATTATAACAAGATTTTCTAATTATTAATACTTTGTCTATTGCATTTGAAACATATTTGCTCATTAAAAATATATGAGTGATCTATATGATTTTCTATATCGCATATATTTTAAGAGATAACAATCGGTTAATAGCATACGGGAAGGATAAAAAAACATTAGATTAACTATCTTTTATCTTTATTTGTATATTAATCTCAATTATTTATCTGATAATTAGCTCCATCTATTTTTATTTTTTTATATACAATTTCAATCAGAGATTGGTCAATATATTGCAACCAACATATCAACACTACTATCTACTGATGCGATGATCACAATAGAAGAGAGAAAAAAAAAATAAGAACAAATACTGGATGAAAGAAAACAAAAAGAGAGAGAGAGAGACAGAGAGAGAATTGATTTGTCACCTTGAAACAAAAACAAAAAAAAGAGGAAATATTTGTTGTCCAATTTTTCTTTTCCTTTTTCTTTATTAGATGCTATTGTCAATGTTTCATTGCTAAGCTCTCAAATAAATTTATCCTATTTTTTTATTCAATGCCTCAAAAAAAAGAAAAAGACGAAAATATATTAATAACCGATAGTAAAACTATGTTTCTTAAACGTGCACTTGAAAAATTATTAAATGAAAAAGATATTAAAAAATCTCAATATCAACAATTAAAACGAGCTTGTGAAACAGCATTAACATCAATTACAAAAGATATTCAAATATCTCAGTAAGATCATTAACAAAAAAAAAGATCTTTTCTTTTGTTTCATTTATTTTATTTAGAGTAAATGAATCATCTATTTTACCATCTACAGATCAACAATCAATTAATGCTGAAAAATATTTTCTTCCATTTGAATTAGCTTGTACAACAAATCATCCACGAATGGTTGATACATCACTTGATTGTCTTCAAGTAAATATTTTTGTCTATTAATTATATTTCATTTGATTGTTTTGTTATTAAAAAATAGAAACTTCTTTTACATGGACATTTACTTGGAAGTATTGCTGATCCAATTGATCCATCAAAATTATTAATTGATCGTATTGTATCAACAATATGTAATTGTTTTCGTGGTGTACAAACAGAAGAACAAGTTGAATTACAAATAATCAAAGTTTGTTTTTTTGAATTTTATTATTTATAAAAAAAAAAGAAAACACGACATGTTAATTTTAAGGCACTTTTAACTATAATGACATCTCAAGTAATTGAAATCCATCAACGTAGTGTATTACAAATAATAAAAACATGTTTTAATATTTATTTAACAAGTCGTTCGAAAATAAATGAAGCAACAGCACAAGGATCTTTATCACAAATGTTAAATGGAATATTTTCAAAAATGGAACAAAAAATGGTTAAAAGAAAAATTTTTTGTGTTTTTAATAAATTAAAATAAAAAAAAGAAAATATCCTTTTAGGTATTATTAAATGAACGACGAAAACAATATCAAGAAGAATCAACAACTTCAATATCGAATAATATTGAACAAGAAAATGTATCAATAGGTAAAATTATTATTATTATTGTTTTTTTTTTTTCTTAAAACAAAAAATCAAAAAAAATATATTTTAGTTGTTAATGAAATTCTTGATGAATTAGTAGAAAAAATATGTTATGGTAAGCAAAAGATTGTTTGATAAGATTTAATAAGTATTTTTTTTTTTTAGATGAAGCAACACAAGAAAAAGAAAATACTCATTTATCAACTAATGAAATTATTGAAGATACACAAGCAACACAAGAAGAATTTCATAATGGAAGATCAAGAAATGTTTTAGGTATATTTAAAAGTTTAAATAAAAGTATAGAAACACTTCTGTTTTTTCTGACTGAAACTTTTTTCATAGATACTATACATTGTTTAAGATGAGCATAATGATTTTTCTGATGAATCGTTCTCTAGAAATCTCGGAGGATATCAGTAAGAGATTTTTTTATAAGGAAATCTTCATATTAAAATTTTGTATTAAGGTTATTTTATTTCTTACTGATTGATATGATATATCATCACCTGTATCTTTATCGTGTTGATACGAGTCTCATGATAGAATTATGTGTTTATCTAGACAATGATAAATAGAAATCGTATTTGTATGAAATTAAAATTATTTTGAATAAGAATGTATTTATAAAGATTATTGTTAAAATCAATTAATATAGAAGAAATCTATTGTAGAGATTGATTCTTTTAGATTATATGAATGTTCTTATGATTTTTCATGCGTCTACTGACGAAAGAATAATTTCAACTAATCAATCGCTTCCTCATCAAAAAAAAAACAAACTACTAGATTATTGACTATCGAATATATATCATGAGAAATCACCTTAGATCTTCATATTTTCAGATTAATAAGAATTTTGTATCAGATCAGATTATAGAGCATATGAAATTATAATCTTTTCTCTTTTTTAATAATGACCTTTAAGTAAATTAGTATTATCTTGAGGATTTTTACATTTAAATATTAATATATCCCAAGTGAAATAATCATGATCGTAAATGATTATAACTTATCGTATATTAGCATATTATATGGCTCAGTTATTACAGTCGTATTGCTTCGTATGTGATATACCGAAGAATACAATTGTTTTTACGAACATCAATGTCATCGTATACAATACGCAAATATATGATTGTAATACTAAATCATGCAATAAATCAAAATATGAAATGTGTACAAATTTCATTCTGAAAGTATCGATTGTATGAACAGTCTGGAAGGTTGTTTTTCTAGAAAACCGAAATATTTAAGACCTAAGGAAATTTTATTATTTTCATATTCGGTATTAACATGATTTATGAATATAAAAATTTTGATTTGATTAAAGAAAAATAATAATATTTCATTCTGTAGTTTTTAATATTTTCTCTCTTGTTTTCTTTATTATCTAGATTCTCAATCAAGTGGTGATCCATTGTCTACAAAGAGCACAATATCAAATTCTTTATCAACTGATGAATTATCAGCTGATAATTGTTTTAAAAATGCTTATTATGTCTTTCGTGCACTATGTAAATTATCCGATCGAGATATTAAAGATAAAGCAAATACGGATCCAAAGTATGTTAATATTTGTATTTAATCGTTAAAAATCGAGGATGAATTTTGTTTTGGTTTGTTGACAATCGACCGCTAAAATAGAGATTCTAGACATTCAATATGATCATATAATAGATAAAAATTTTTTTCTTATAGAGAGATTGTCCTTTGAAAGAGATATCCGGTCTTAATGGGATGAATGCATCATTTATCTGAGAAAATTTTTTAATACTACTGCACTTTTCCTTTCATTATAGCATTATCCTGTGAGTCCAGCAAAGTGTCACGAAATGAAGGGGCGTCCGACTTCCTTCCCCTCTAATTTTACCTTGCGATAGTCCTTACAAAGTCTCAAAGTAGTCAAGAACTTGTCACATAGTAGTCTTAGTCTGGGAATATACTGATTTTTGCATATGAAATTTACAATAACTCTTGGAAGAGACATTCGATTTTGAAAAGTTAATTATTATTTTGAATGTTTGTTTTTCTTTATTGTCTATTTTATTTTCAGAACTAATTTGGATTTAAAATCTCGAATATTTTCATTACGTTTAATAATGCAAATACTTCAAACATCAGGTCCAATATTTCGTTCATCAGAAGATTTTCTTTATGTTATTAAAACATATTTATGTGTATCATTATCACGTAATGGTGTTTCAGCAATACCAGAATTATTTGAAATGGCTTTATTTAATTTTGTTGAATTAATTGATAAATTTAAAGCATATTTAAAAATACAAATTGAAGTATGTTGTTTTGTTTTTTTTTGTTATTTTATATTTGATGATGAGAATTTATCTATATCATTTATTATTGAATGTCGAAATTCTTCTTCTAATTCAAGTGTATATTTATTTGAATCATATTGAATAGTTGAATTTAATTCTAATGATGTTTTAATTAAATTTTCATTTGAATGAATATTTGAAATAGATGATGATATTTGTGTAAGATAATCTTCTATTTTTTGTACACATAATTCACATAATTCAAATATTGTTGGTTTTTGATTACTATACCATTCTTCTTTGCTATACTAGAGAAAATTATTTTTTTTTTCTTTTGTTATTGAAATATAATTGAGAACGAGAAAAAAATAATTCTATCATATCAATAGAAGTAAATCTTAATGAGACTTTAAAATAGTTCGAAAATGATTAAACCTATAGTGTTTATTGAAAATATGAAATCAAACTAATGTGGACCAATCACTTTTGGTCCTAATCTTGGTCAGAAAAAAATTGGCTTCGGTCCTGGTTTCCTTGAACTGGAATCATCTCGCTTATATCTATTATCGAAATTTTTAAAGAAGGCAACTGAAAAAATAGAAAGCTTATAACTTTTGAACGAAAAGTCGTAGCGACCTGCGATTTCCATCATTCAATAGAAGGCAGATACTCACACTCTGCCCTCTATTGAATGGTGAAAACCACAGGTCGTTTCGACTTTTCGTTCAATACTTACTCGTCATCATCATCTTCTTCTTCTTCTTCTTCATCAGTATCAAATGAAATTTGTTGTTCATCAATAGGTTTAGTAATAAAATGATTAATACATTGTTGACATAAATTTAATTGATCAAAATATTTAGCAACTAAGTCTAATGTTGATAAATTCCAATTAAAAAAATATTTCCAACGTTCATTAGCTTGTTGTATTCGATTTAATGTTTCATAATTAAATTGTTTTTTTTTATGTATATTTTTATTAAGTACTAAATGTCGACTATGATCTTTATTAAGTTGATCAAAAATTTGAACATTTTTTTTATTATTATTTACAAGAGAATAAATATTTGTTAAAGAAATATCTTTTTTATACATAATTAAATAAAATAAATACAAAAAGAAAATAATATTGCTTTATTCTATTCGAGCGCATTTGATTTATACATATAGGTATTATTTCGTGAAATATTTTTAACTATACTTGAAACATCAACTAGTTCATTTCGTCATAAATGGCTTGTTATTCAAACATTAGCAAAAATTTCTGCAGGTTAAATTTTTATTTAACATAAACTTGAACAATTCATATATATTTATTATATAGATGCTCAAATAGTTGTTGATTTATTTATTAATTATGATTGTTCTATGCGTTCAGCTAATATATTTGAACGTCTTGTTATTGTTTTATCACGTGCAGCACAAGGACGACAAGCAGGCGAACTTGGTAAGTTTATTGAAAAAAAAGAGGATAGATAAAATATTTCAAACTAATCGACATCTAGCAGATACTTTTCAATGGATTTTCAAACTTTTATTTCTTTTTTTTTTTGTCTTAATGAAAAAGTATACTATTTAGTTTTTTTTAATAAACGCTCAATCATGATCGAGCCGGTTTTCAGTCTATATAAATTAGTAGTTTGAAAAAGTAAAAATATTTTGAAATGTCGAGGTGTCATTAATTGCTTCATCAGGCTGAGCCGAGTACTTGACTTAGTTGCAGGACACTACTTTTAATCTATTGTCTATTCTCAGGTCAATCAATCAGTACGTCTGATCTTATAAGATTAGACGAATATTGTCGTCTCGAAAATCTTAAGTTAAGTTGTGTTATAAGGTCTTTGAAAAATCTTATTGCAGGATTTAATGTAAAAGAAACGACGGTTTTTGATATGATTTCGTCTAATCTGTAGAACCTTACGTTCGATTTTTTGACCTGAGTATGAGCAAAAAATGTTTTTAGTGTTGGAATTTTATCATAAAATTCAAATTATTTTTCATATTCTACTAAAAATAAGAATAAATCAAAATGCAAATAATAACACAGTGTTAATAAAATTTCTTTGAAAATTTAATATAAAATTTGACTAAATTTTTGCTTTGTTGTCATTTCTTATAATAGGTTGTAGTTCAACAGAAGAACATAATTTAAGAATGAAAGGTCTTGAATGTCTTGTATCAATTTTAAAATGTATGGTTGAATGGACTAAAGATTTATATGTTAATCCACATTTACAAAGCAATTTAGGTTTGTTATTAATAATAATTTTTATTAAAATACAAAAAAAACAAAATGATTTCTTAGGACCTGATTCAAAACCAATACATGATAATGGTTATGATCAAGATAGTGGTCGATCATCATCAGGTTATGTTGGTAATGGTATACGTCGTACAGATTCAACTGGTTCAATAAATTCTTATCATTCTAATAGTGGTTTTTCATCAGAATCATCAAAAAATGTTATTAATTTTGAATTAGTTCGTCAACGAAAAGAATTATTTGAAAAAGGAATTGATTTATTTAATCAAAATTCTAAAAAAGGTTTAGAATATTTATATGAAAAAAATCTTCTTAATAATGAACCTGAAGATATAGCACATTTTTTTCATTCATATCAAGATGTATTAGATAAAATAATTATTGGTGATTGTTTGGGACATGAAGATAATCATTATAAACAAATTATGTATGCATATGTTGATCAACTTGATTTTACAAATATGGAATTTTTAGTTGCATTAAGAAAATTTCTTTCGGGATTTCGTTTACCAGGTGAAGCACAAAAAATTGATAGATTAATGGAAAAATTTGCAGCAAGATTTTGTGAATGTAATTCAAAGTAAGTTGAAGATATTTTTATATACTAAGAGAATAATCAATCACGATTTCATTTAAATTTTGAAAATATTCTACAAATCATGACACTTATCGGCTAAATTTCAAGTCAAAAAAAAAAATCATGCGTTCGATTTTTCTGTCTATAATCTATTCTATGGTTAAAATCGAGCAAAACTGTCATACCTCTATAGTGAAGACCTCTGGACTCTAATCCTTCTTCAGTTATTCTATACAATTAAAATATATGTTTAAAAGTAATATGCATTCGAAACTCGTCAAATTTCGATTATTCTTTTTAGTTTGGAAATTTTTGCCAGTGCTGATACAGCCTATGTTCTTGCTTATTCAGTAATAATGTTAACAACAGATTTACATAGTAAAAATGTAAGAAAAATAATTGTTTTTTGTTTTTGTTCTTTTATATAATTTTCTTTTTTTTTTTTTTGTGGTTCAATAAAGGTTAAGAAAAAAATGACTAAAGAACAATATATAAAAATGAATCGTGGTATAAATGAAAGTCGTGATTTACCAGAAGAATTTCTATCAAAAATTTATGATGAAATTGAAAATGAAGAAATTAAACTTAAAGTAACAACATTAAGACGTGGAGCAAATGTTGTGGGAACAACTGGAACTAAAGAAAGTATGCTGTCAATTATTTATCTGTCATATTCATATACAATAGTTCTACAAAAATTATTCGACCAGTTTTATTTTCAATAAAAAAAAAAAAACCAAGTTTTTCATCTCCGAGAATTAGCATTTAAATTATCCACAATGATAGAACAAAATGAAGCGTCTTACAGGTCTTTACGAAGTTTTTCTAACTAAGATATATTAATCTTATGGAAATATCCAAAAATCGTTTTTTTTTCTGCTATTTTGTATCAAATACGAGTGTCGTATTAGAATTAATTAATGCCAAGTTGTTAGCATTATTTTGTAATTCTAATACATAGATTATCGACGATTAGATATCGGACATGCTTAAAGCTCGGAAGTTTTCAAAACTGAATAATTTTATTCTTTTTTGAGAATGACAATTCCGATCAAAAAAGCTTTGTTCTATTATCGAAAACTTGTGAACATGAACTATCAGAGGTATAGTTACATAATGCTCGTTTTAAGGGTAGCGTCCGTCTTTTTGATCATTTAGAGTTCTTGAAGATGATACAATCGATCAAGCTGAAATTTTCATCACAGATAGAGACATGAAAATAAGGAGATAGGTGTTTGAGAAAAAAAATTCTGAAGTAGATTGTTGTAAAACTCTGGTGTTCATAGAACCGCATACTGGTACATTACAATCTTCATCTAATTGAACAAAGTTGGATAACGGTCGTAGGCAACCAGAATGCAGGCCTATGAAAAATCTGAATTTCCAAAAAATCCACTTCAAAATGTTTTTCTTCGAATGCTCCTCCTTTTTTTTTTGATATAAAAATTTCAATGTGATTGATCGTATCATATCCGAGAACCAGAAACGATCAAAAAAGAGGGAAATATACCCTTAATGCTAATAGCTTAGTATTAATTAATTCTAATACAAATAATACTAATGCTAATCTGATACGTTTAGTATTGAAACAAAAAAGAATTGAAAATAATAAACTTGGTCGAATAATTTTAGGATGTGTACCATGAATATTTCTATACATTTCATTATCTATAGATATAACCAGTGATAAACAACGAGAACTTTTATTTCATATGCAAATGAAAGATATTGAATGTGTTGCACGTGATTTAATGTCAAATGCTGGATCAAGTACTGAAGAATTTACAACTGCAAAACAACTTGAACATGTTCGACCAATGTTTCAAGTAAATAGAATATTATTTTTCTTTTCTTAAATAAGTAAAATAATAATAAATTATTATTATTTAAGAAAGCTTGGTCACCATGTTTAGCTGCATTTAGTGTTGGTTTACAAGATAGTGATCATATTGATTTAGCTCATTTATGTTTAACTGGTATTAGTTATTCTATTCGTATTGCTTGTATATTTCAAATGGAGGTTTGTTATTAAAAAAAGGAAAAATCCATTGTTTCTTTTTTATTATTATTCTATAATAATTTAGCTTGAACGTAATGCATTTATTCAAGCATTATCACGTTTTACATTATTAATGACAACATCACAAGTTATAGAAATAAAAGCTAAAAATGTTGAATGTCTTAAAACATTAATATTAGTTGCACAAACCGATGGAAATTATCTTGGTGAAGCTTGGTATGATGTATGTATACATATATATAGATATAGATATATCTTTAAAAAAACATATAAGAATTTGTTTTGGAATATTTTTAGATTTTAAAATGTGTAAGTCAATTAGAATTAGCACAATTATTTGGTATTAATGTTAATAAAGCAAGATTGAATGTATCAAATCATCATCAATATCCGAATTTAACATCAAATAGTTCATCATATACATTTAGTTTACCATTTGATAATCTTTTTTATTCAGAAAAAGGTAGAATCAATATTGAAAATTTTAATATCAAAATTTGAGTTGAGAAAAATTAGATTCTAAAATTTCTTTTTTTTTTTTAATATTAAGATAACTATCAAATTGATAGTAAAAAAATATTGTTAGAACAGTATAATTTTGATATTAATATCAAAATCTAATAATAAAATAGGATATGTGACCTTCTAATATTTCTTTTATTTATTATTCGATATTAAAATAACTAATAAATGTTTTGATACCAACTGTTTACTTTAACAAAATCGATCAAGAGAAAGAAAAAAAGATAACAAGTCAATCAATTGTTTAGTTGTAAGGCATGGAACCGATCCTCAAAAATCCAGACTGGTTCCATCTTTGGCAATGTATAATCCTACTAATACATTTATACTATAAAAAGCATACAAAAACAAAAAGATCTAAATAGTTAAGGGTGTATTGTCGCAATATCCACAAAAAACTCAATAGTTTATTTGATGGTGTGTATGGATAAGAGAAACATTTACACCTACGCACTCTCAAATAGTTTGATACAAAGACTCACTGCCAACTAGTAAAGAAACAAAAAAACAACGTTAATTGGGAAAGAACATAGAATTCATTGGTCTTCATTCCAGGTTTTTCAACATATTTATTAAAAGATAAAACTAAAAATGACTTAATTTCTTGCGTATTAGACGAGATCTTTCACCAAAAAAAAAGATAATGGAAAAAATTTTAACAACAGTGTATTTTAATAGTTAGTGAAGTTTTCTATCTGATGCATTCTCTACTAGCTAAACTATGATTGCCAAGGCAGAAACTATTTTTTTTACAATGCCATTTCAAAGATCACAAAATGAGAGATCACCGCATTTTCTATGACCTTTCCTTAAAAAGTTAAAACTATTACAAAAACCGAAATAAGGCATTTTTTGTGATACTCTTTAAGAGCCAGTCATAAAAAATTCAGTGACTCCTCATTTTGTGATCTTTAAAATGACATTGTAAAAAAAAAATAGCGTTTCAGACCTGAAAACTATTATGTCTAAGTTTTTTTTTATAAATCTTGCCATCATAGTTCATCTAGTATAGAATGCATTAGATAGGAGAACTCGACGAGCTAATTTGAATTTGAGCTAGGTGCTTAATACTATAGAAAAAAGCAAACTTTGTTATTAAACTTTTTTTCATCATTTTATATTCGAATTTTTCTTTTAAATAAAGGTCAATTATCTAAACGTATGCAAACAGTACAAGATCAAATACATGAAACAAGTTCTCAAAATATAGTTGTTTCTGTTGATCGTATTTTTTCTGGTTCAGCTCGACTTGATGGCGATGCTATTGGTAATAATAATAATAAAAAAAACATATATATTTCAATTATTAATTTATCTAATATATTTTATTATTTTAGTGGCTTTTGTTCGTAGTCTATGTCATGTATCAATGGATGAATTAAATTCAAATTCACCACGAATGTTTAGTTTATTAAAATTAGTTGAAATATCATATTATAATATGGGTCGTATTCGTCTTCAATGGTCAAGAATATGGGAAATTATTGGCGAACATTTTAATAAAGTTTGAATTGAATTCTTATTTTTTTTTTTTTTTTTATCATAAAAAATTTTCTATATTAGGTTGCATGTAGTCCATTACAAGATGTTGCATTTTTTGCAGTTGATTCTTTAAGACAATTATCAATGAAATTTCTTGAAAAAGGCGAATTTCCAAATTTTCGTTTTCAAAAAGAATTTCTTAAACCATTTGAAGTTATTATGAAAAAAAATTCGTATGTTATTTAATTAATAAAATTTAATAAAAATTTCAAAAAAAATGATTTATTAGTTCATCAACTATACGTGATATGGTTGTACGTTGTGTAACACATTTTGTTGATTCTCAAGCAAAGAATATTCGATCTGGTTGGAAAAATATTTTTAGTGTTTTTCAAATGGCTGCTGCTGAAACCGATGCACAAATTGTTGAATTAGCATTTCAAACATGTACACATATTATTAGTAAGAATCGAAATCAAATTATTTTTGTCGAAATATATATATATATATATATTTTTTTATTATTATTCAAGCTGTTGTATTTGATCGACAATTTGCATCTGTACTTGATAGTTTTCAAGATGCTGTTAAATGTTTATCAGAATTTGCATGTAATATATCATTTCCTGATACATCAATGGAAGCCATAAGATTAATTCGACAATGTGCTAAATATGTTGCAGAAAAACCACAAGTAATTATTTTAATTTTTTCAATTAGAATTGTTTTTTTTAAATATGATTTTATTAACAGGTTTTTCGTGATCATGCTGCAGAAGATTTAATTAATGTACCAGAAGAAGATCGAGTTTGGGTTAAAGGATGGTTTCCAATTTTATTTGAATTATCATGTATTATTAATCGATGTAAACTTGATGTTAGAACAAGGTAAAACTTAATTTATTAATTTAATATAGTTTGAAAAAATTACTTCTGAAATATATCATAATGAAGATAAGCAGAATTGAGAGTAACAATAGAAGATCGTGTACTGTAAGTTAAGGACATTATATTCGAGTCGAATGAATGCCTTTGTGGGCTAACTAAGTTGTTGCCTATAACATGCACTAGTGGCGTAATCAAGGAGGTGTACAAACCGAGGTATTCAATTTTCAAAGTCTATGTCATATGGCTACACTGGAAAATTTTAGATGGCAAGAAAAGAGAACGAAGATTTTTTTTTTCTTTTACTCGAAATTTTGTTAATAAATGCATATTGAGAATTATCTTGTCTCATATGAAATTTTCTATTTCTAGAGCATTGACTGTTATGTTTGAAATAATGAAAAATTATGGTGAAACCTATAGGCAAAATTGGTGGATAGAATTATTCAAAGTTGTTTTTCGTATTTTTGATAATATGAAATTACCTGATACACAAATTGAAGTAAATAATTTTTTGAAAAAATTCTTTTTTTTAAGAAATTTTTTTATTTTCATTTTTACAGAAAATTGAATGGATGACAACAACATGTAATCATGCTTTATATGCAATTGTTGATGTATTTACACAATTTTATGATGAAATACCTGAACAACTTGTTGGTGAACTTTATCGTCAATTAAAATGGTGTGTTAATCAAGGTATCTTAAATAATTTCAAAATCTATAAAAAAAAAAGAAGAAATAATTAATTCAATTAATATTTATAGATAATGAAATCTTAGCAAAATCGGGAACAAATTGTTTTGAAAATTTTGTTATTACTTGTGGACAACGTTTTACATCACATATATGGGAAAGAACATGTGGTTGTATATTAGAAATATTTCGTTCAACATTACCTGAAACGTAAGATTAAACACAAATTAAAAGATTAATTTATTTCAGTAATCTGGATTAGAGCTCGTCGGATTCAGAGCTAACCCAACGGACTCTAACGATATATATTCTTAATCATAATTAATTAAAAAAAAAATTAAATTTTAATTTTAGTCTAATGACATGGCGACCTGATGTAGAATCCAATGGAACAGCTACATTAAATGAAACACCTGTAAAAATAATTCTTATTAATTTTCGAAATCGAATAATATCTTTTTGTTTTTTTTTTAATCTATATAAAATAGTTACTCGATCATACAGATAGTTTATTTGATTATTCAGCTGTTGAATCAGCATCAAGTCAACATAATCGTATGGTGCGAGCTGGTAGTGCAAATGGTAGTACATCGGATCAACAAGAATCAATTTCAAATAATCATCTATCACGTACAAATAGTATTGAACGACCATCAAGTAAAATAAAATAACAACGCAACAAAATTTTTTTGTTTTTTGTCTAATTAGAAACTCAATCAGATTTTCATCTTTTTCAAGTTTTAACAATTAAATGTATTATACAATTAGAACTTATACAAACAATTGATAATATTGTTTTTTATCCATCAACGAGTAAAAAAGAAGATTTACAAAATATTGCTATTGCACAGGTAAGTTTAATAAAAAAAATAAATGAAAACGAAAACTTTGTTTTTTGTTTCATTTAATAAATCATTAACTAATTGACATATTAATCTAGAAATTAACTTGGTTTCAAACTAAGGTATTTAAGAATCAGAGTAATAATAATAATAAAAAAGGTCTTGGGGGAATTGGTTATTTTGTTTGTAGTTTCAAATGCATGTACGATTGTGTTGGCTCTTTTATTTAATTTCTAAAAAAAAAACTCGATTTTTCTTTTATTTACCTATTAAAACAAAAGTTTTTTCTTCTTCGTATTTTAGGCATTAGCAAATGCTTCATCAGGTCAACAAAATTTAGCATATTTTACTCATTTGGATGATTCACATGATGATCATGGAATGTATACTAATATGAATTTTGATCAATTACTTTTACTTATTGATTGTCTTATTGAATCACATATGTTTGCTCGAGCATTTAATTCAAATCATGAACAAAGAAATCTTTTATGGAAAGCTGGTAAACAAAAAAAGAAAAAAGAAAAATTAAAATTTTCTAATTAATTAATAATTTTTTTTGTTTTTTGTTAAAGGATATCGAGGAAAAGCAAAACCAAATTTATTAACACAAGAAACTCATAGTATTGCATGTGCATTTCGAATTCTTTTTCGATTATATACTGACCCGAAAAGAAATGATTCAATGGATATACTTAAAAGACGAATTGTCAAGTATGAATTAGTTTTTTAGAAGAAGAAAAAAAAAAGTTGGATAGTTTAGAAATTTTGTTGATTTTCTTTCCAGTTAGATTTGAATGTAGTTGAACGATAAATTTTTTGTTAAATGTAGATAAAATTGAATATTTACAATTATGAACTAATAATAGTTAAAATAATGAGAATGTTTCACCAAGTGATACACAACTTTGAAGATGGGACTTATCTCATTCAATATGTTCCTATTAAGACTAAATAAAGTCGCAAAGGATTTGTAATCATAGATCTTTTTTTCTTCTGATCGCTCTCAAATCATCGTCAAAACTTTATATAAATAAAGTTCTCTATAAGGCCAGTTCATTATAAAATTATTAGATACTGTTATGCAAACAAAAAACAAACTTAGTTCCTATATTTATATTTCAGAATAGGACATGCTAGAAAAATCTAACAGTCTCGCAATGAGCTACTCTCATACAGAACTTATGTAGAGTTTTAATTTGAAAGTCGATTTTGAAGATGATTTAAGAGCAATCGAAAACATTATTTTGAGAGACAAACTGGTGGATTTCGAAATTCTTTTTCTTAGCAGAAAATGTCCAGAAATGAGCCAATACGATCTCTGATGAATTCTAAAACACATTTTATAACAATGCTCGCTTCCCTGTCCGAAAATCCGTGATCCGCCACTGAAATATGCATATCTCAAAAGGAAAGATCTATAATTACAAATCTCCTTCGATTTTATTTAGACTATAGAAACGAAAAATTAGCTAATAACTTTTTAAGAAAACTTACATTCAAAAAACTGTCTAACTTTTGTTTCTAAGACGAAAAAAAAAGTCGTAATTTTCTCTTTGAATCATCTTAATCTGATGAATTTTATCGTTTGTTATAAGTTTTCATATGAAATTTTTCAAATAAATTTATTTTACTTAAATAGATTGACTCATAGTACTTTGGAATATTATGCACAATTACAATCTGAAAGTCATCGTGATGCATGGACAAGTGTACTCATGTTAATATTTACGAAATTTCTCAAACTTAATGAAGATCGAGTAAAATTTATTAGAATTATTTCAAATTTTTTTCATATTAAACTTTTTTTGTTTTGTATTTTAGTTCAAATATTTTTCAGGTGATATATATTCAGTTGTAGCGGAAATAGTTGTATTTGATTTAAAACCTGAATTACGTTATATATTACGCGAATTTTTACTTCGTGTTGGTCGTGTATTTAATGTGAACAGCGATTAAAATTAGTTCAAACTTCTCACCATTCCTTCCTTAACTCAATCTGTTCACATAATACATATAATATACATTCCGCATTAATTATCTTATTTAAACTAATTTTAATGTTGTTGTTGTTGTTTTTTTTTTTTCTTTTTTTCTTATTCTTTCTTCTCTAGAACACAGTGATCATTATTTCTATAGTTATTTTTTGTTTGTTTTATCCTTATCTTGGACACAATTAAACTTTTGTTCTCATATCAGTAAAACAATTTGTTCATGAAACAAGAAATATATGCTTTTTAATAACATAGACACATCTTGAATTATAGATTTATTTGAAAAGCGATACAAGAGAGAGAGAGAAAGAATTAAAATAAATAATATTCTTTTTTTTTTGGTCCGTGTGTGTGTGATTTGTTATTGATGAAATAAATAAAACACAATATTCGATGATGTTGCCTTTCTTGTTTTTCAAATTCGATCATGTTAATACAATTAACATCTTCGTTTATTCGAATGGATGGAAAAAATAAATAATATCTAAACATAAAAGCATCGGTTGTAAGAAATAGAATAGAAACAGACTGAGGATATGGATGTCGGATTGAAAGAAGACTTACATCTACACTGACACCTACACCTAGATATGAGCCAAATGACTTCAGTCCTGGAGGGATCAAGATCATTTTTTTCGACCGGAATTAAAAACCATTGATTTCGCTCATCACTACCCACAACAATATCCATCCACATCTATCATTTTATGTTGAGTAACATTTTGACTGAATAATATATTTGAATGATCCTATTCGGTTTTTTATTTAAAAAATCTTTTTTATCGATGTTATAGATTGTTCGAGATTTGGTCTATAGGAAAATAAAAAATTCTGTTTAGATGATAAAAAAAGTTTTGGCTCTTTTTTTCTTTGTTCAGTATCTTTTACGAGAGTCTATCGACTATCTCAATAGTGACAAGCTAGAAAATGGATTTTGAATGATTTTTATGATGTTGTACAAGATTTTTCATGTAGAATAGAATTATTTGTTGGAAATGCTTGATTTTTTTTAAAGTATTCTTACAGAACATGTTTTAGAGAAAAAAAAATTCGAATTAAGAGAAATACTTTTTGAATAAATTTATTTTCAAATCTTATACAAGAATAAATCAAGAATTGAAATATACTATTGGCTAATAATATTTATCATCATTCTTACTAATTTCTGCAGTAGTAATAGAATTAGTTATTCATAAAATAAATGAATTCTATTGAGAATTAAAGAGCTGAATTACTTTTTTGTTTGTGAATTTACTTGCATGCAAATATAATGTAGACTACTGAACAAAAATAATCTTTCTCAACAATGGTTAGTGTTTCTTAAAAAAAAAACACAAAATGATTGAAATAAAATTCTGTTCTATTTATCTTGCATTGTAGAGAAACAATCTATATCATTTTTCTTTGATATTATGTTGTTCTTATGAATTTTCTGTATTTTTTTTTCTATGATTATACCGCTTTACAGATTCATTATTTGATCTTGTAACAATAGATCAATTGTTCTATAGATAAGCTAGAAAATAGCATCATGCTAAATAGGGATAAAATTCAATTATATTGTTTAATATATCGATATTGACTCTTGATGAGAGGACTAGTCAGAGACTAAACTAATCTAAGATTTTGAACTACTCTTACATATATCTTCCTTCGATATCTTATGAAAAATAAAAAAATAAATACTCAAAACCATAGCTAGTTCCATGCTAAATTAGATAAATCGAATATTTGATTGGTATAGGCAACGATACATAGCGCATTCATATACATATACGACTAATATGATGTTTTAGTTCTTATTAAAACTGAATTCGACAGGTTATGATTCGCATATTCATAGATGAAATTCATTTAACTGTAATATGTTAATAATCAGGAAAAGACATTGATATGCAATAAACCCTTTCTATTCTTTTCCATGAATATATAATCTTTTCTTTCAGGATTTGGATTATGTGGTATTCAAGAAAAATTGAATCAAAAGTTTATTAAAAACTGACTAAAAAGATCTAATTCTAACACGACCGCCTCTAAAGCTACGACTCCTTGTTCACATGGATTTCAGGCAGATCCTAATTGATAAAACAAACATAATACATGAAATTATTACTAGTTTATCATGAGACATGTGAAAACTCTAGTAGAAGACTTGATCACAAGAAGAACAAAGAGAAAAGCAGTTAGTTTGAATTATATTTATCTAGGTTTTTTTTCATGATCTTATCATTGTCTATTTTCAAAGTATTTTGAAATCCTACATCACTATTCACATATACTTTGGACTACTCTACATAAGAAGAGCAATTACATATGATTGACTGATGTTATTTATGTATTGTACTACACGTTCCCAAACATATACCTAAAAAGACATAGTTTGGGCGAACTCTAGATAGTCAACAAGCGTTTACATGTACTTGGGGATGATCGATGCAAATAAATAATCGTTAGGCGTAGCTGGCAGATATTATCAGCATACTCTACTAGTCATCACTAGAGCATATCTGGAAGATGAGCGGTTCCATCTAATATTGTGTACTTATAACAATGTGATGAAGTTCACTGAAGTCCGTTTAGATCCCAAGTAATCGTTTCAGAATTAATAATTGCAGTGTCAATGATTTTGATCTTGATTTACTTTTAAAAACAAAATCAGTTACTGACTCAACAATTTTTTTAAATCTTTTCCTTTTGTTTCATAAAGATTAAACGATATGATTTTATCAAATGTCGATGAAAGTTTAGGGATTTGAACGACAATATTTAGGTCTAGTTTTATTTCATTTTGATTTTTTTTATCTATTCTATATTTCTTGATGGAGAACTCGAAGTAGAATCAACACTATAAGTATCAAAGAAAAGAATTGATTCTTTTTGTAATCGATTTCTTTTCACTTCAACTAGTCTAATTACATTAATTCAACAAGGTAGTGCACTAATTAAACATAATAAAAATTTAAAAAAAAAACAATTATCGAAAGCTCATTACAAGAAGTAAAAGATTTTATCATATAAAACATACTAAAATAAAAGATTTTGATATAGATTCATGTTTATAAAGATCGACAATATGTTTTAGAACATGTTATTATTGGTGATTTTGCTTTTGTCAAAACTTGAAAAGTTAATTGTTTAGAAAATCTTATATTTTAAATAGATTTTTATTTTAATTTTTCAAAATTTGTACGAAATTTTAGTTGCAACACGATCAGCTCAATCAAGAAAGATGATAGTGCTCGAGAACATATCAAATAGAACATCTTCAAAGTGAAAATAGAATTTTAGGTTGTACAAATAAAAATTATGATCTTAACACATTGTCATTCTCATAATGCAGATATATTTAGTCTACCGAGTGAGAATAAATCATTTACAAATGACTGAATCTCAAGATGAAAAATATGTTTGATTTAAAACTACAAAGCATATAAATTGATCAGAGTTTAGATTTCAGAAATATGTTTTCTTTCACATAAATTTTTTTTTATTTAAAATTTCATTTTTTTCCAATGATGATTCAATCGTTATGATTCATAATCTGGCCTGTGAAACCTCCTCCTTTTCCTCCTATTTCCCAAAACATGTCCTCCTTCTCCTCCTTTTGGCATCGGAATCCTCTTTTTCCCTCTTTTTATCAATTAAGCTTGTGAATGAGTATTTTCAATATTTTAAACAAAGCGTTTTTACGATGCTACGATTCAGACGATATTTGAAATGATTGATAATAGTACTACAACAAAAAATATACTTTAATTTTAATGAATATCAGTCTTTATTTCAAATTTTCGATAATACAAAATGTTATCATCACGCAATAACTGGCAGAAACTTAAAAGATTACGTATATTTACATATGTATGTATGTATATATGTCTGGGTTGTGAATGCTCCTCCTTTTCCTTTTTTGCTACGAAATTTAGCAGCTAGAACGGTGGTTTTGGTACAATTTTGCGAATTGTCTGATACAGCTGTCTGTCTCTACGGTTGCTACTCCAGGTAGAATACGAAATGTGCTTTGAGCAAGCAAAATAGTTTACTAGAAAATGTTTTTTTTTGCAAATCTCATTCTCGTCTTTTCATTACATAAGAATCTTGTGTATATTATGGTGTTTCATATGATTGTACTTTGCCTTAAGCAAATATTTCTTTCAATAGATGAATGTGATACTATGGTATGCTTTGATATAGTTATTGACAAAGAAATGTTTCACGAAAGAGATTAATAGAGAGAGAAGTGATGTTCCATCAATAGTAGCCGAAAATAACAGCATTTATTGTGAGGAACGAATAGTATCAAACATAAACATTTCTAATATATATTTATAGCAGTAATAATCGTGCTTACAAAAATATACGCACATGTTTCTGCAATATTCCGTTCGATAACACGAAAAATGGCTTCTACAATTCAAATGTTATTTAAATTTTCTAGTCTTTTTGTAAAATTTTCTTCGACATTTCATAAAATTCTGCGACAGATTTCCTATTATATAATCTAACAGATTTCAACATTTTGTTGATAAAACGCATCAATCGGCTTTAATGAGATAGTACTATTTACACGAGGCAGTTGCGTCTTTTCATAAAACCATAGTTTAATTTTCTATTTTACATTTGTTCCGAGTAACAATTGGAAAGAAGTTGTAGTTTAATTTTTTAATAAAGCATCACTAATTATTTTACGACATCTCTTTCTGATTGAAAAGTTTGCATCAGATATTATGAAAAAAATACTTTTTTTTTTTTACATGTATTCAAAATCTGAAGTAAGCATTTATTTGGAAACCGTGAAGCTGGACTAGATTTCTTGATAGATTAATTGTAAAAAAAAATTCAAGATCATTACATGAACTCGATTTTTATACCCGTATATCTATCGAATAAAAGGGTTGCAACAAGTGAATATCGTTCATTTCGAAAGTGAGTTTTGTCCTTATCAATGTGACTATATGATTAGGATGCATGTGTCCTCGATGTGCAGAACTCTTTTGTATCGACTTCTGTTGAGAACTATCAGCCTTTGAAACTCTAGATGACGTTCTTGTTTCGTTCCATTCAAATCCCTCAATGCATTTGCAATACGAAAATACTGTTTCTACAGCAAAAGTAATATCCTCCTTTTTTCCTCCTTTTTAGAAAGCTATCCTTCAAAACAATTTTCCGAAAATCCTCCTTTTTCCTAAATGGCCGTTCACTCGCCAGTTCGTAATGATCAAATTGATTTAACAATGCTTGATGTTATGTAAGTTTCACGATATGGTGACTCTAGTTAATTGAATGACATCAGGAAAAGGATTTAGTTGGCAGTGATCGAGCAAAAGTTATTGTTTTTTTTTAGTATTCATTTTGTTTTGCAAAAATTCTTTTTTATTTCACCCTGTTATACCTGTGTGTATCTCGAATAGAGAGTTTAATTGATTGTTATTTTTGTTCATTTGTGATTTGGAAATTGTTAGCATAATTTAATTTTTTAGTCATTTTTATAATTTTTTTTACTAAAAAAGAAAAACTACAAATAAAATCAACTGATAAAATATATAGTATTCAAATTGAAAAAGTATTATAATACATCAATAGTCGAAAATGTATAGTGATGGATCTCAGATTTTGGTAAATCGGAGTACTGCATCAAAAAGTGAGGCGATCATGGTAAAAAAAAAATGTTTGAAAGCTTTTTCTGCTAAGAAAAAATAGAAAACTTTCAGAAGAAAGGGCAATCGGCTCCCACTAAATCTGCTACCAGAAATAGAAGATTGAATCGTCAAAATAAAGTTCATAGTTGTGTAATCTATGTTATCTGTCTTGTCATCTTCTATTCAGTAGTTATATGTAGACAACAGTGACAGGAAGATTGAATTGCTATTGTATGATTGAAACATCACATAACCTTAAATCTTATAGCCAAAACAACTATTTAACACATCAACATGACACCTACATTGAAGATCTTTTTTTTCATTTAAAAATATTTTTCAAAAGCTAATTCTCAAAAATCAAGTCATCATTTCAACATATACAATTCAAATGTATGATATATAAAAATTTCATATTTCCACTTTTTGCATTGTATCTGCAAAAATTTCGAGCTATTGTCGAAAAACTATCGAGAGTTTTGGTAATATTTTTGTACTGAATATTTTTGTACTGAATATTTTATTTATTCAAATATTTCATAGAATATATGTTAATATAGTTAATTGTTGTTTTATTTTTTAATTAAATATCAAATAAATTATAATATAACTTTAAAAAAAGGTCATGTATCAATCGTAGAACTAAAATCATTTTTGTAAATATCAATTAAATACAAAACTTATCTTTGAATGTCAACATTAAACGGTATTTCTCTAGAGCAAATCATAAATTCTATAGTTGATTTTATTTTATTTATATAAATTGAATAAATGAAAATTTCCAATATTTTATATTTTCAGTTCAATTTCAACCAATCATAAAAGATTTATTTATTTCTTTATAAAAAAAAAAAAAAAAAAAAAAGAAAAGAAACGAAAAACTTGTCACCAATCGGGCATGTGTCACACATTATCATCATTCTTTTATTTGATATAGTATATATTTAATGTTCTTGTCGCATCTTGATCGAATGAGAATGCACATATATGACAACGACAAGCATCTCTAATTTTGCCATTTGTCCAACAGCTGTCGCGGATAGAACAAGAAAGCAAATTTGCTTTTTTGAAATTTGAGAAGAGTCATGCCTCTTTTCAAAATGTGTGCAGATATGTGTGGGTCGGTGTGTATGAGAAAAAAAAACGAGCAAGCGAGAGGGAGAGAATGTCGTTGTTATATGTTTATGTGTATATGTGTGTATGTGTGTGTGTGTGTATGCACTGTTCTTTTCAGAAAACGATGCCATCATGAACTAACTATAGCACTGACTCTTGATGATGATAGACAAGAATCTGCTCTTTATATATATCTATGTGTACATACATAGAGCACAGCTGTTTACTGTCAATTATCTTCTTTCTACGACGATAGTATATATATTGTATATATATGATGATCGGTGCATACATATAGATATCAAGGGGAATAAAAGACAGAAAGAAAAAGAAAGAAATATTGATGGTGATGTTACTACCATTATATCCATAATACGTAGTCGATGGATCCACTTGTTCCATGACAAGAACAAAAAAAAAAGGAAATTTTTTTCTTCTTTTTCTCTTTTCTTTTTTTTGCTATCTCAATACTGATTGGTTCACATTTGTCATCATATATTAATGTCGCCTATCGTTCAACACATTCACTATAAATTTGTCGTCAGAAAGAGAGGAAAAGAGAGACAGAAGAAAAAATGATTTCTAGCAAATCATCTTTTTTTTCTTATACTAAATAACAATAACAACATATAAACGAAGAAAAAAAGGAAAAAAATCAAGACAGAGAGTGAGAGAGGCAGGGAGAAAATTATTGTCGGCACAACTACCAACGTTACCGCTGGGAGAAAAAGAGAGAGAGAGAGAGGGAGTATCGTTCGTATACACATACAGACACACTCTCACAGTCTGCCACTTAATCCATCAAGTCGATCGAAAGAGAAAGAGAGACATAGAGAAAGAGAGAGAGAGAGAGAAAGGGAAATAGGGCTGATCATCATAGCTGAATGTGTATGTTGTTGTTGTAATGCGATTAAAAACTCGATCCTATTTCCTTCGAACATGATGAGTATCAATGAAAGAAATCGAAGACGATACACATATATTTAATTGAGTAGTACTATACTATAGATTCTTCTATCATTTATATATATATACATAGAAAAATCGATCTTCTTTTTTTTTTTCTTCGTGCTCCAATTCATCTATCGTTGTTGCCTTTGATTTGAAATTGAATACGTGAGAAGAGAAGAGTTAATCATTTATTCTTTCGTTTTTTTTTTCTATCATATTCATTTCTTCTATCGATTGGTGTCTATTACTATTAAATAAAAAAAAAACGAAACCGAGTGGATCCGATTATCTATTTTTTTCTTTTGTGTTCTTTCTTTTAGTTCTTTTCTAATGCTTGAAAGCAATCCGATACCCACAACGACGACCGCTGGTTTCACTAACATCAATACATCACCAACAAGCAATACAATAGGTAGTATTTTTACTCCCGAACAAGTTGCTTGTGTGTGTGAAGTACTTCAACAAAGTAATGATATTCAACGGCTCGGTAAATCTTATTTGACAAAAACAAAAAATAAAAATAAAAAAACAAAAACTTATACGTTTTTATTTTTGTTTAAGGTGATTTTTTATGGACATTACCAACATTTGAACATTTTCATAATAATGAAAGTGTTGTAAAAGCTAAAGCAGTTGTTGCATTTCGTCGAGGAAATTATCGTGAACTTTATCATATTTTAGAACGTTATCAATTTGCACCATGTAGTCATCCACAATTACAACAATTATGGTTACAAGCACATTATAATGAAGCTGAAAAAATACGTGGTAGACCATTAGGTGCTGTTGGTAAATATCGTGTACGACGAAAATTTCCTTTACCACGTACAATATGGGATGGTGAAGAAACAAGTTATTGTTTTAAAGAAAAATCACGTAATGTATTACGTGATTGGTATCTACATAATCCTTATCCATCACCAAGAGAAAAACGTGAATTAGCTGAAACAACTAGTTTAACAACAACACAAGTATCAAATTGGTTTAAAAATCGACGACAACGTGATAGAGCATCAGAAACAAATGATAGGCAAGTTGTTGTGTTTTCTTTTTAATGAATAACAGATGTGTATATAAACAAAAGTTTTCTTTTTTTTTTTCTTTTTTCTTTTTCTTGGTTATGTTTGATTGACATTGATTATTTTTTTTATATTGATGAGAGAAAAGAAAAGACTTGCTAATTGAAGAGAATAACAAACAATGTCTCTTCTTCTTCTTCTTCTTCTTTTTTGAGAAGATCAGAGTTACGCATATTTCTTTTGATAATATTTCATGCTGATAAGAAGAAAAGATTTCACGTAGGTGTAGAATATATATATATATAAAATGATGTTTTCTTTTGTTTAATTTTAGGAAAACGATTGATATAAGTCCTTCACATAATGGTGAGAATTCATTAGATGATCTTGGATCAACAAGTAGTGAACCAACAACACGAGCACCATTAGGTTTAACAACAAATCTTAACACAAATGAACATTTTCATATTGATTTTCAAAATTGTTTTCCTCAACAACAACAACATCATTATCATCATACGATTAAATCAACAACAGACATGATTGATTCAGGATCAACAACTATTTTAAGAGATTATCATTCACTTTAATTTTCTTTTTCTTTTTCTTTTCATAAAAAGATCAGATATAAACAAAAAAAAAAACAAAATATTTCGTCCGTTTAATAATATAGAAATAAGTAAGCACGATATGTCAATATTAAGATTAAGTAGTTTATGTATGCATAAGCAAGAGAGGGAAAGAGAGAGAGAAGAACTTGAAATATGAGATGTACCTTTTGCGTGTTAAGTGTATGAATAAAAGAACTTGCGTGATGATGATGAGTTGAAATTGGATCTTAACTAACGAAAGAAGAAGAAAATGATGAAATAAAAAAAAAGCCCACATAGTGTTTTGTTTTGTTATTCTTGGAATGGAACTGAGCTTTAACTGTCGATGATCGATACAAACATCGTTATGAGTTTATCTTACTTGATGCATGCGTATAATGTGTGTGTGTATATATACTTGCGTCATTAAGGATCAAATTTCATTCTCTATTAATCAATAGGACAAAAAAGAACAGTTTTTATTTTTTTTGAAACAAATTTGAACATGCTGAGCAAATCGGTCACACTTTTCTTTTTTAAATATATATATACATATATTTCTTTTTCATCTAAGATAGTTAATCTCCGATATATCTGATAGCATTAATATCATAGTCAAATTTCATAAAAGAATACATTAAAAAAGATAAATGAATTTTTTTTCCTAAGAAACATTTCTCCTCTTTTCATTTTGATATTATTTTTTAAAAATTATTTTCTTCAAAAAAATATATTTATTTCGATTGTTACTTCTATAAGTATATTAAGTATTGTGTACAAGAGTTACTTGTTTAATCAATTGAAAGTTTTCTATTTTAAAACCTATCAAAGAAAAATTCGGTATGGAATGTTCAATAGCTTGTTGGCAAACATTTTCTAATCCGATTGATATACTTCTGTCGCTAATGATCAAAGTTCGTACAAGTTGTTGATCATGATAATGGCTATTTAAACAAATAACAAAAAAAGAATGAAAGAAAGAGAAAAAAAAATTCAAATTATTAAATAATTCATCCGAAAATAAAATTGATTTTTTTTTTATGTTCATAAAAATAAGGCTAAGTCAAATATTGATTTGATTGATAGCTTAATAATTCTCTTGTTTTTTTTTCGTTTTGTTTTTCTTTATCGAAGTTGATCCTAGTCTATTTTCGAAAATAAGATTTTTCTTTTTATTGACATTTCGATCAACGAAAAGATAATCATTACATTTTGATTACTATAAAATGTACGTTGATGGGATCAATTTCCTGTTAACACCTATAATAGATGTCTCTTATTTGGAATATACTCTATAAATACATATTGATATTTGACACATTATTTTTTATTTAAACAAGATAATACTGTGATAATGAAAAATATCTATTGTAAAATTTTTTATTATAAATAAATGCATATGTGTATATATGTACCTTTTAAATCGAAAATAAATAAATGTAGGTGTTCTTACACAAAAACTATTGAGTCATTAGTAATTTTAATAAAAGATTGCTGAAGATCAAAGAATTTAGGAGTAGAAATAGAAAAATACTAGAAAATCTTCTGAAAATATCGACCTCATTAAAACTATTCATTTCAGTGGTTTATTAAAATTTCATTTCTTTGTCTGTTACATGGATAAAGGACCTTAATGGATTTGGTGATTTATCTTGAACCACGATACCATATATGTGGTGCATCGAATGATACATAAGAAAACAAGTTTTCCTCAAATTTTCATGTACTGAAAGTTCATATACTGATTATAATCCTTGAAGAATATATATGATACTCATATACATTCTGCTCTTCAAGATAAACTTATTCAAATTTTGTTTTTTAACTCATTTCGATATAGTTAGAGGTGCACTTCAATTTTCTATAATGAATAGTTTTCATCATTACTTTCTTCATACTTAAAAATGGTTTCTTTTCTTAGATTTAAGTCATTTCTTGACTGTATGATATTCTAGTGTGTTCACCTCTGACCTACAGAATAAGTGAGTACTAATGTGAAACTTTCTCAAAAACTGTATGTTATCGAGCTTTATCTATCTTACAGATAATATTTTTCGGAACAATCGAGACTCATTTTCAACTTGCAAGATTGTCTCTTACGAGGGAAGGTCACCAACTGTTCAATCGCTTTTGAGTCGGAACTATGTGCATCATGTAGGTCCTAATGAGCTATGAATACCCTGAAAAGAGTTCGGGCGGATAGCTTATTACTGTCAAGATACTGCATTTTTGTGGTATTTTTAATTAAGCACAATGCTGTGGTCCCCCTCAGGAATCAGAAAAACTGAGCTTCGAGTTTTGACTTGAAACCTTGCACAGAAACAGGCCTCAGTGAGAGTAGTTTATTGTGAAAGTTTCAGGTCTTTTGGTTGTTTCTATCCTAAGATACAGCTAAAAAAAGGTGTTTCTACACTGCTCGTATACCCCCGACGGGTTCCAATATTCTTATTGACGAATGGGAGCAACCAAAAGATCTGAAACTTTCACAATAAGCTACTCCCACTGAGATCTGTTTCTGTGCCAAATTTCAAGTCGAAATTCAAAACTCAGTTTTGCTGGTGTTCCTGAGGAGGACCACGGCATTTTGCTTAAAAATATCGTAAAAATGCAGTATCTTGACAGTAATAAGCTATCCGCCCGAACTCTTTTCAGGGTATTCATAGCTCATTAGGACCTACATGATGCACATAGTTCCGACTCAAAAGCGATTGAACAGTTGGTGACCTTCCCTCGTTAGAATAGTCTATTTTACTATATGAAAGGGCCGGTATATTGACGGTTTTTTAACAATATTCGATGATCCTATTAATCATTTTTATATACCAATAATTAGGACAGCATCCTTGATGAACTGATATAAATAGTTCCTTTACATATGGAAAAACGTTTTTTGCACTCCGGATGCCTTAAGGAAGGTAAGGGAATATCGTTGCTGGAAGACGGTCTGTTATTATTATTATTTTTTCAAATTTTTCCTCAGAATATTCAAGTTTGATTTATGCATAAAAATCTCTAGAAGAATCTATAAATGTCTTATGTTCATTTCAAAAATAAATTTTTTCATGTACCCATAACTTTCTCCAGAGATTCAAAGGACACAAAAAATTGTCCATTTATAAAGGAGCTATTTATATCAGTTGATCAGGAATACTGCACTGATTATTAGTGTATAAAAAATGTTTCATAAGACCGTTGAATGTTGTTAAAATATCGTCAATATACCGATTCCTTCATATAGAAGCATAGATTATTCTAGGAAACAATCTTGCAAGTTAATAATGAGTCTCTGCTGTTCCGAAAGATACTATCTGTAAGATATATAAAGCTCGATAGTGTTTCTTGTATACCATTCGATGTGTTGAAGATTGCTCTACAAAAGCACACATATGGTATTCTGGTTCAACATAGCTCACCAAATCCTGCAGAGGTCTCTAAATCAAACGTCCAATTAAGATATTGGTTTTAATAAAAACAAGAATTATTTGTTTTTTTGAAACTAAGAATCTTCATTTTTTTTATGTGAATTTATCGAACAATGCATTAATCTCATAGGATGCATTGTGCTTCATGCTAAATTTAGATCAGACAGAACTTCTTTACAGGTAAATCCATGGATTACTTGCTACTTTGTATAATTTGACTAGAATTAGAAAAACAGCAAGAAATAATGAATGGACAATGCAAAAAAAATTCTATAATAATAAAAGGTAAAAATTCAGCTTACGGTTCTATTTTGAAAACATTTTTTTAAGTTAATGCGAATCCTTTTTATTATTGCAAAGACATCATTTGTTTATTTCTAGAATAATGCATACATTAAATGAAGCAAATACTCGCTTAATTTATATCTTAAAATCAACTCTTTCATTGAAAATAATATTTGCAAAAAAGTGTCCTTCCCCCGGTGTCTTGCTGTTGCTCGAACTAATTGATTCAAAAAATAGTCCTAGAAGACTACTGTGTAAATAGAAAGTAAAAGCTATGTCTTTGTCAGATAAGCAAAATTTATTTAACGAACCGAATAAAAATCCTCCCATCTTACATTATATAGTACTAATCTTCAATGCAGTAATCAGCGAATTGAAATAGGGTATAGAAAAAAGATTTCGACTGAAATATTTCTACTATCTGATCTACATACATTTATTATAAAAACAAATATAAATTAATGAGAGTTCGAGTCAATAGATTCTTATTTTCAGTAAAAAAAAAACGTACAAAAATTTTAAGAGACAAGGTTTTCTATTGTGTTTTAATAAAAAAGATTTTCAAGAAAATTAAAGCAACTTTGGAAGAGTTTTTTTTATAGAATTTTAAAAACCTAAAAGTAATTTCAACTTCAATCTTTTAAAGCTTTCACGAAGGAAGTATTCCAAATGATTAACTGCTTTTGATTCAGGACAATGTGCACTATGTTGACCCTAATGAGTTATGAATATCTTGAGAAGCATTTATGCTGTTGACTCATGGCCGCTGAAATACGGCATTCGTTAGAGTCACAATCGTGATCCCCTTCTGGAACACCAGATAAAGTGATGTTCAAATTTTATCTAGGAACTTTGCGTAGGGATAGGTTCTAAATTGAATAGTTTATTGTGAAAGTTTTGATTTCGATGTTCTTATTTCAGAATAGTAGCCAATCAGAAGACCTAAAATTTTCACAATAAAATATCGCATGTAAGACTTATCTCTATGCAAAATTCCAAAGTCAAATTTTAAAAACCAGTCTTTTCGATAAATCTAAGAGGACCACGACATCGTACTGAAAAATCTCGTGAAAATGTAGTATCTCACGAAGAAACCTCTCCAGATGTCAAATCACTTTTTGAACGAGACTATGTTCATTTGATGAGTGCTAGAGAATAGTAAAAAAACCTAGAATGGTTTAGTCTTAGGGGTCTTCGTTCTCGAGATATAGAAATTTTACTAGATCTGTCAATAAAAAGCTGTAGTTACCCTCAGATTACGTGTAAGTTTCGATTTCAAACATTGCACGAACAAAGTTTTTAATGAGATAAGTTGATTATACAAGTTGTAGCTTTTCTAGTATCTCCTATCCTGAGATATTTAATTTACGAAACTCTCTCAAGTGTAAAATTTGTTTATATATATACTTCTCCAGAAAGGAAATACTGGTTGAATAATCAATTAATATCATTAAGGACTTTGTTTGTGCAAAGTTTGAAGTCGAAGCTTGCACATGATTTGAGGGTCATCACCGCTTTTTGTCGAAAAATCCAATAAAATTTTGATATTTCAAGAACGAAGGCTTGGAAAGTCAAACCATTCTAGACTTTTCTATTACTCATCAAATGAACATTGTCCAAATTCAAAAACAATTAATCAGTTGGAAGACTTGCCTCGTCGGCTGAAAAACTCTGAAAAATAGTCAAATTTTGATATAAATATACTGTTCAAATTTACAATATTGAAGAAATCAATTAGTTACCGAAATCTTCTATTATATCCGGCGTATCGTTCTTTTAAACGAGATATTCTCTTGTAGCAAGTTGTTTAGTGGATAATTTTACACGAAAAGAAAACCTTCTGATAATTTTTTTTTCTTCTAAATTTTAATTTTTAAAAGAATGCAGGTGTTTCTAATTATTTCATTTGATCTTATGTTCATTAATGACATATTTTAGGAAAAGAAAAATACGATGATTTTAGAACCTGATTGACATGAGTAAGTTTTCTAATAACTCAAAGAAACCAAGAAAGAAGTCATAAAAATAGGCATATTCTTTTCATGAAAGATAGAAGAAAAAAAAAGAACCGGATGATCTTTTAAATGACAATCTAGTTGTTGACGACAAAGAAAACGTAAAAAATGAACTGAAAGACTTCAGTTGTATAGAGAAATATCATATTCATATAGTTTTTATTTTAGAAATAGTTTCATTTGGAAAGAATAAGATAAAAGAAAAGAAAAACAAATAAAATATATGTCATAATATAATCTTCTCATGATAGCATCGAGTTATTCTAAATAAATTTGTTTTCTTTTTTTCTTTATAGAATTTCTTTTTTAACATTTGTAAGAAGTGGTGCTCTCGCAATCTCTTCCTTTTTTTTTTCTTTTCAAAATGTTTTTGTCGTCAGCGTCATAATCTTTTCTGCTTTGTCATCATATAGAGTTTAGTCTTATTACATAGAATTGAAAGCAGAAAAAAAAAGATTGCCATAGAAATCTTATGAAGAAGAAAAAAAGAAGATAGTTCATTCATGCTTGTTCATGTCATCTTATTACATCCACAATTTCTCTCCATGACTCTTTTTTTGTTTTTAATTTTTTCTTTGACTATAAATTATAATTCAGTATTCTATGACTTGTTGCAATAACAAACAAAAAATATAATAAAGCATAGAAGAAATATTTTATGACCTGAAAAATTGTTTTTTTTTCTGTTTGTGAATTTTTTAGAAGATTATCAAAACTTCTTTTTTAATGGCATTTAGTAATTTATTTCGTCGTTATTCAACTACAAATGATGTACAAACGGCTAGTTATGCATATATGGAAGGAAATTCTATAGCGGAAACTTTATTAGAAGAATTGGAAAGTCAATGTCGAAATTCTTTAACATTAGGATCATCACAAAATAAACGAGATTCTGATACGTTAAGTAGTTCAGTTAATGGTTCACTTTTATCCACACATCATTTATCCACTGGTGCCACGTCATCCCAACGACATTCATCGGTAGATTATTCATGGTTATCACCAAGTAATAATTTATTACAATCGACAAATGAGTTGTATCATTTATCTGATATAATTAAAATGGAATTATGTGAATTAATACTTAATGTACTAGCCGAAGATTGCACATTAATTATCACTCAATTTCGACGTAATATACGTGCTCAAACAAAACTATCAACACCAGAAAATATTATAGCTTTATTTCGTAAGACAATATCTGATTACATTGATCAAAAACCAAGAAGTCGCTCAAATACAAACAGTATCAATGATACAATAAATTCAAATATAAAATCAAATAATAAATGTTCATCAAATATATATTCATTAGTACGAAATAATCGTATTAATCCTAAATGTCAACTTGATGATGAACAACATTGTATTGCTGAACTTGCAGAAATTTCAATAACATCATCATCTAATGAAGGAACAGAAAACAATCATCATCGTTCATTTGCTCATACATAAATGTACATATATATTTATACATAATATTTTGCTAATTAAATAAACTATCAAAATTCAGAATAAGATCAAATATAAAATTTTAGTCAAGCTAAGAAAAACAAAAGAGATCGATATCGTTTTTTTTTTCAGAATGTAATTTTTGTTTGAAATATCAATTTAATAAAACTATATACAATCAGTTTTTATTGGCGAAAATACGAAAATTATAATAAATTATTGTTTATTCTCAATCGAACATTCTAAGTTTTATATAAAGACATTCTTTTGTTTTTGTCTATTTCGTTTTTAAAGATATAATATCTTTTAGAAATTTTCTCATTCATGAGTAATGTAGACTAAATCGATAAGAATCTAACGAATGGTACCGCTTAAACGAGATAGTATCATTTTGTATTTTTACTCTACAAAACTGTTCCGCTTATTTTTCAAATAAATTTTTCTTTTTTAAAGAAAATTTTTTTTTTAAAGTTTTATCTAACAGAACTACGTGATGGTTTATATTTCGACACAATCTAGTCATTTATACTCTTCAGCTGAGCAGTTACAACATTTTATTCAGAATTAAATTCTACATCTAACAGCACAAGAGAATGATTGTTTCATATACTAAGTCCCGCTTTGGAAAACATGTTTCCTCAGACAGGCGTAGAAAAAATATCAGTAAGTTTTAGTTCTAAGCTTTTTTCTTCATGAATGATAGCGTTACGAGTTTTGAAATGGCTGTAGCAGAGAAGAGCACAAAATTCTCTATTTATTGATGCTAACTCCATTACTTTTTAGATTGATCTTTGTGAGTAAATCGCAGTTAGATGATTGAACACGTGTTCATATTTTAAATTTTGCTCCAACAAGAAAAGTTTATTTGAAAAACAAATAAAATAGTTTTTGTAGAACAAAAAATTCTTTATCGAATGACTTTCTGAAAATGTATCATAATTATCCACAAAGGAACATGGTATTATTCAATTAAATTTGCACTACTCGTTATTTGACGGTAATAGCCATCCGATGATCTGTCCTCCCACACAACACCATTTGTAAAGTGCATTCTTTTTTTTCAATTGTAAAAATAAAAAAACAAAAATTTATTCTTGCAGTACGTTTAACTTATTAAGTAAAAAAAAAGCAAATATTCTAATTGGTATACGATTTTCTTAAGAATATCTATTTTCGAGCAAAATTTTTTAAAATAACAATTATCAAAAATTAATAAAGAACTTTATGAGACTTCGTGACTTATTTTGGACCAGGAAACCATATGTGCGGTCTTATACAGCAATTTGTGACACATCGAATGGTACATAAGAAATCAAGTTTTTCTCAAATTTTCATGTACTGAGGGTACACACATACTAGTTATAATCCTTGAGAAGTATATATTGTACTCATATACATTCTGTTCTATAAGATAAACTTATGCAAGTTTTGTTTCTAAACTCATTTCTATAGAGTTGTAGGCTTTCTTCAATTTTCTATAATCAATAGTTTTCATCATTAATTTCTTCATATTTAAAAATGCTCCTTTTTCTTAGATCTAGGCCATTTCTTGACTATATGATATTCCAGTATGTTCACCTCTAACCTACAGAACAACTGAGTACCAACGTGGAACTTTCTTAAACATTGTACACGATCGAGCTTTATATGTTTCACAGATAACATCTTTTGGAACAGTAGAGACTTATTGTCAACTTGCAAGATTGTTCTTTAGAATAGTCTATTTTACTATATACAGGAGTCGGCACATTGACCTTATTTTAACAATACTTGATGATCTTATTAAACATTTTTATGTACCAATAATTAGCACAACATCCCTGATGTGCTGATATGAATAACTCCTTTATAAATGGAAAAAGATTTTAAAGCTGTCGGACTTCTGAAGGAAGCTGTACGGGAATATGGTTGCTAGAAGGAGGTCTATTATTATTAGCATTTCTTTTTTCAAATTTTTATTTAGAGTATGCGAGTTTGATCTATGCATGAAACTCTCTAGAAGAATCTATAAATATCTTACGTTCATTTCAAAAATAAATTTTTTCATATCATCGTATCTCCTCCGGAGATCCGGAGTTCAAAAAACATTTTCCATTTCTAAAGGAGTTATTTATATCAGCTCATCAAGGATGCTGTGCTGATAATTGATACATAAAAATGTTTAATAGGAGCATCGAATATTGCTAAAATAAGGTTAATATAGCCACCCCTTCCTATAGAAAAATAAACTATTCTAAGGGACAAACTTTCAAGTTGACAATGTGCCTCTGCTGTTCCAAAAGATGTTATCTGTGAAACATATAAAGCTCGATAGTATACAGTGTTTGAGAAAGTTTCACGTTGATACTCACTTGTTCTGTAGGTCAGAGGTAAACACACTGGAATATCATATAGTCAAGAAATGACCTAGATCTAAGAAAAGGCACTATTTTTAAGTATGAAGAAATTAATGACGAAAACTATTGATTATAGAAAATTGAAGAGCATCTATAACTATATCGAAATGAGTTTAAAAACAAACTTTGCATAAATTTATCTTAAAGATCAAAATGTCATTGAGTACAATATACGTTCCTCAAGGGTTTTAACAAGTATATGAACTTTTAGCACATGAAAACTTGATTTCTTATATGCCAGCCGATATGCCACAAATTGCTCTAGAAAATTGCATATACGGTATCCTGATTGAAGACAAGTCACGAAATCTGGCAGAGTCCTTTGGGTTTTTCATGTATAAATTAAGAATAATTATTTGTATTCAATAATATTTTCTTTTTCCTCAAAAACAAGCAATTTTATTTAATAAATCCATTTTATACGGCATTAGTATGAACGCCTTCAACTTGATCTAGATCTTCGAACACAGTTATAATTTGTTTTAATAATGCTTTATCGCGTTCATTTAATGGTACAGTCACTTTTGGAATAAATTCTGAACCATCAGATGTTACATTATAACCACGTTGAGTTAAATTAACTTTCATTTGACCGTAAAATAATGGTGGACCAAAAAACTAAAATTTTTTTTTTTTGTAATAAAAAATTTTGATATTTGTAAATCAAAAAATAAAAAGATAAAACTTACTTTCCACACTGTTCGTTCACCGTCATCATCAATTGCTTCAACAACTTCTTCAGCATTAATTTCAATTGCTAATTCGGTTGCTTTTTCTTCAGTTATATTTGATTTTTCAATACATGCATAACCACGTTGATCAAAATATTCAGCAATTTGTCCGCTTTTAGCTATTTCTGGAATACTTTTAATAAAATGATCATAGTTTATGTATGTAATTATTTAATCAAAAAAAACAAGATTACCCAATTTTAGCTGCATTTTTATTAAGATAATTGAAAGTACGTTTTGGATTATCAGTCATAACTTCAATAAGACAAAGTGCTCGACCAGGGCCAATAAACTCAAAGAGAGTTTGTTTTGAATTATCTTTTTGAGCAACCTACAAATAAAAATTTATTTATTTATTTTTCTAATTAATCAATTCAATTTGAAAGAAAACCGAAATCTTACAGCTCGTTTAATAGCTCGATCAATTGTTTCTTTAGGCATATTATTTCTACGACATTCTTCAAGTGTTGCACGTAATACAGCATTATATTGTGGATCTGTAACATTACCATTTTCTAAAATAAAAATAAAGTAAAACCTCTATATGTGAACACTCCTCCTTAATGAATACCTCGCTATTATGAACGCTTCTAGCCGGTTCCAAAAATCGATTTTTGCTGAAAATAGACCTCTCCTTTATGGACAACTTCTTATTATGAACGCTTTTTACTGGTCCCGAAGGTATTCAGATCGGAGAGGTTATACTGTAGTCTGAATGTACATTTTATTAGGTCAAAAATCTAAGATTAATTTTTTTCGCAACATATGAATTACACTCGATATGGAAAGATGTAGTTTATCGATGATATATATTTTTTCTTTATTCTTAATAAGAAACTTTTCTCATGTCGTATTAAAAATTCATTCGCTTTTTTTCTTTAAACTTCATCAGATATTCTAAGATTTCAATACATACGTCGAACAGCTGTAACAATTTTACTAGATAATTTTCCTATAACACGTCCTTTGATTTGATCATTAGCAGCTTTTGTCTTTGCAATATTTTGCCAATGAGCATGACCAGCATATCGTCGAGCATCACCTATATATAATGAAATATAATTTTTTGTATTGATAAAACATACTTTGTTATATGTTTTTTTTTGACATACAGTTAATAGATTCTATAGATAATAAAGATCTTGTTGTAAAATAACTCAATTTTGATGTCAACGAACAATATCGAACTAGATTAGTGACACTCATTATGATCAAATATCTGAAAGATTGAATAAATAATTCTTAATATATTGCGGGGAAGAGATAAAGAAAACTTTTAAACACATCGAATTTTTGGTTAGAATAGGCAATATAACAACAAACAAAAATAACGAACAACAGAGAAAAATCAAGGAGCAACTAAAATTGTGAGAAAAAAAAAGATCATACAAAAAAAAAAATTTATATGCGAGTGCACATTGAGAAGAAGTAGAGAAAATCTGAGGCAATAAATAAATCAGATCCAACGTGTCCGGTTTAATTTTTTTTTCTTATTATGGAATGAAAAAAAGTACTATCAAACACAGACAACGACTATGACACATGCATAAGCCACAACTATATTTATATTTAGATATAGATAAATAAAGGAAATGAAATTAAAAGTCAAATATCATTTGTAATTTATTTGAATTGGAATAATTTCATATGAAAATTTATTTTCCACTTGTTTGTTGTTGTTGTTGTTGTTGTTTTAATTGAAGTAAAATACTTCTATAACGTGTTAAATCTTTTTGTGAACGATTATTTTTTGGATTAAATTCACATAAACTTGTTATTTTATCCCAATCATTAAATTTTCCATTTGATGTTTTTAATGAATTATCATCATTATTAAATATATCATCTTCTAATGTACGATTATTTAAACGATTTTGTCCTTTAATACGTTCCATTTGTTCAATACGTTGTTTATAAAAATCATCTAATTCTTTTTTGGCTTGTTCACGCATTTCTTTACATTTTGTTTCTTCTTCAACATCTTTTTTATTAATACGTGTAGAAAATTCTTCTTTCCATTTTTGAATTTTTTCCGGTTCATTCAATTGTGATAATGCTTCATATTGTGATACATTTGTATCTGATGACATTTCTGAATTATGACTACCTATATTTATACTTGATGAATGTTCACCTAGAAAAACGAAATTTAATTAATTATGATGATAGTCAAAAAAAAACGAAGAAAAATTTCTGATAGATACCGTTTGTTAAATGATTAGCATTTGTATTAAATGGACTGTCAAATGAATTCATATCATCATTACCTGTTATATCACCTAATTCTTGTTTTTCTCGTTGAAGAAATTCAGCAGCTGGATCTTCATCATTGAAATTATAAAAATTATTTGTTACATTACCATCAGTAACTACATTATTAGTATTAAATGGATCATCGAACGACATAAGTTTTACTTTGATAAATGAATCAGAGAAAAAAAAACCAAGTCAAAATGATTAGATTTGAAATCGAGTAATATGAAGAATAAGATAATAGTTTGGATTAATTGATTGTTCTCTTTTGTTCTACTCGACAATGTTTGATTCTACTATTTACTGTTTTTTTTTGTTTATTTTATCATTTACTTGATAAACAGTTCATTAAAATATTCTCCAATAGAATTTGATTTATTTTAGATGTCACTAGTAATTTGTTATTTTATTTTGTTTTATTTTATTTTTTTGTTTAAAACAGTATTCACAATGACAGACAGGTATATGAATTAGAAATAAAATTTACAGAATATCTATTATTTACAAGAAACAAGTTGTTTCATAATTTGGTGAATAAAATAAAAAATTTTGTTTCTAAAATGGAAATAGAAAATATACTCAGGTCGACAAATACTGTGTGCGTATACGTCTGTAAACGACCGTGCTTGTTTGACCTGAATATGTAAACAGACTGTATACCATCATAATACTTCATGCAAAAATATGGCCGTGTTGTAGTGAGATGATAGCACATATGCGACCGTATACAGTGCCGTATTACTATGTCCAGGATTACGAGGAAATACGGTTAGTTTACTGTCATAATATTGCCGTTTACTGACGAAAAAACGGATCGCAAAATGGTATCCGTTTTGATCGACCTGGATAATTTCTTCTATTATATTAGAATATTTTACCCTTTTTTTTTCTTCTATTCTCGAATTTCTCATTGATTTTATCAAAAGAAAAAATATGTTTTTCGCATGAGGGAGAAAAAGCAAAAATTTCGAACGTCATTCATATCAGGGACTTGCAAAATCACTTCTTTTTGTTCCCAGTCTCGGTCCTGATTAAAGTTTTGTGTTGGCTGTAACTTCGATTCCTTAGATCCTGTTTCGTTTCTAAAACGAAGTAATTATTTCTGTAACATGTATTATATTCTTCAAATAATTATATAGAAGCCGAATGAATGATTTAAACTCACCGATAGTACTAGGATTCCTTTATATGCATAGATCAAAACAAAGGATAGAGAAAACTTTTATTGTCCCATTCAGGTTTTTCTTATTGCTAGGTATCGGAAAATCTTGATTCTTAGAATCAAAGCCGGAATCGTTTGAAGACATTTTTTTTTTCGTAAATAAAAAGAATCAATTTAGTTATTTCTAATCAAAATAGAATAATAAAGATAACAATGTGTAGTTTAATTCTTGATAGAAATAATGTACTGGCACCATATCGCAACGATATGGGCCCTACTTCCGATCCTGGTAAAAATCAAAACTTTAGTTCTAGTCCTACCTTGCAAATGCCTAGTGCACTGCTATTTTGACTCATTCATGCACCATCCAATAGAGTATATTGAGATAAGAAAAAGTCTCAAAGGATTTGAGTTCATGGCGTAGTGGCGAGAAGTTAAGATCGTTTTTCTGGAACTTTTACTTGAAGAAAGGCACTATGAAAACGTCAAAATGAAGAGTTTTAACCTGAAATTTTGTCGACAGATAGATGTGATAGTTATTGAGTATTCCTAGAAGTCTCAACAAAAACGAACATGTCTTTCTCGAGATAATTAATTTCCAAGTAGAATAGATCTTTATGTTCTCCTAATGTAAACGGCTGTTTTGTTTTAAATTAAATATCTCGAGAAAGACACGTTCGTTCTCGTTGAAACTTTCGGGAATATCTCATAACTATTAAGTCTATCTATAGACAAAATTTCAAGTTAAAATTTTTCATTTTGCTTTTTGGGAATGTCTGACTCTCAGTAAAAATTTCAGTAAAAACAGTCATAACTCTTCGTCAGTACGTTGTAGACTCGAAAGCTTTTAAGTTTTTTCTTATCTCAAAATATTCTATCGAATGATGTATCAATGAATCAAGATAGAACTGCACATCTCGAGTATTTCTCTTCTTAGTGTAAGATATGACTGATGTGATTGTTTTTATTCGAGAGATTATTCATGTTTAACAAAAATTGATATTAATAGTATTTGTTTTAAAAAAAATGAAGAAAATAATACGATGCTATTTCCTTCATACATTTTAGTTACACTAAATATATATAGGACGAAATGTTCAGGTATACAGTTTAGTTGTCCTATTATTTAAATGAATGGTCATTAATAGTAAGGTTGTCTTGGTCAATATCCAGGGTATTGACCAGGATGGTATCTTGGATATCCACGACAGTTTCGATGATGGCCACCAGAAGGATAAACTGGGCCAGGAGAGTTCGCAATAATAACTGGAGAAACTGGATACGGTTGTGGACGACGACCACTTCCTCGGTTACCCATTTATGCGTTTCGTATGTAGAAGGATGGATATTGTGTTTACTGGTAGAGAAAAAAAACCTATAAAATGTGATAGTTTTTATATGTGAGAAGAAAAAGATGACATATTGCCTACACACACACACCACATAGTTATAAATTAGTAATAGCATACGTTTCGATTTGCATGAATGAATTCAGATATTTATATAGAAGATTAGTCATAATATTTTTATAATTATTATGAAAGTATTTGAATATCAATTATACACTGTAATTATTTCCATGATATCATTCACATAAATGACTAACTTTTATTTTCATGCAAACAATTTTTAAGTGTTAAATAACTTAGTTTTTATGATTAATTGTACGATCATCTTATCTCTTCATTTTTTTTTTGGGCGAATCTATGCCAAGACAGCCCTTCTAGCAGATTTATTATCATTTTTAGAACACAGGATTCGAATTCAATTCAATGAATATGATCTCCATCCTTTATCATCGCTGATCGTCTAAAAACATGACTGTCTCAATTGGCTAATCAAAACCACGAACACAATATATATGTTTTGAGCAGAGGTACAGAATCTACCCGCGTGCGTGAGCGACTGTTCGAGGAAATCTTACGGAATTTGTTAGTGTATGGAGGAAATTTTAAAAAAAAATGATCAGTATCCTATAACACATGTCGTATATTTATTTTCCATCTTTGAAGACTTTAGCATTTGTTCAAATTTTTTGTTCTGATCTTGCTGAATAGAGAATTTAATCCTCTGCAAAACTGTCGATTTGTTTTTTGGAGCGATTTTTCATGCAGATATAAACTTTATAAGATTAAAATCTATCGAATTGTCAAATTGAAAATTCTTATTTTTCTACGGATAAAAAACTATTTGTGTGAGCGTATGTTCATCAAGACCGATGTTAACAGCTAAGGATTGTACATCAAAAGATAGAAAATTTTTAGCTCTATATGCTCACAACTTTAGCATGATTCTGAATTTTTTGTTCAGGAGAAAACAAGTTGCGAACTAACATCTAAAGATATTTTTTGAGTGCATTATGAAAAATTATTAAATCACAAGTCAGATACGTCCTACAAAATGTCGATTTTCGTACCGTTAGATGCACAATTAGATTTTGAACTAAATGGTGCATTAGTTCACTTAAACAATTGAAATATTTACGTTACTTTGAATCAATTGAAAACAATAGCACAGATTTGTCCATAACCAACTTTTCGATAATTTGACATTTTCTATTCCAAATTTTTTCTTCCAAATATTTGTTCTAACACTTTGAAAGTCATGTCGAAAAATACAAAGTTTTATGTAGAATATTGTAGTATATGTCAAATGTCAGCAGATCCGGTTCTAAAAAATCTCAACAATTTTTTGCGCTATTTGATTTTGGCACTTGTACGATTGAATAGCTGTTAATCTCGGTAACTACGCTCTGGCACAAAAAAATCTATTCGAAAGACAAAGTCAACAGTTTTGTAGAAAACTAAATTTTCTGTCTACTAGCATAAAAACTAAAGTTTAAAATAATTATTCAATGCTTCGAAGATAGAAAGTAAAATTGAATTATTTATTATGGTGCATCCTTTTTTGTTTTTCCGTCTTAGAAGAATATTTTACAACTTTCCAGAAAAATCTATAATTGAATTTTTATGGTGAGGGAAATTTTTTATTTTAGTCGCAGATTGTCTACCTCTGGTTTTGAATTCTATAAATAACTCGAGAATGCACTATTAGACATTTTGAAAAGTAAAACAAGTTTTTTTCTTCAATACTCAATGAAGATCGAACAACAAATATCGCCTATCAAATGTGTATGTTATTAATCATATAGAATAAATGTTTATTTCAATGATCATTAAAAGAAGCTTCCAAAGTATCTACTCATTAATCTATCGTATAACTGATCATTAAACAAAAATTGTTGCTCTAGATATTTAGTTATTTATTTTTATCTATATGAATCTTTGTTATCATTCATTGTTTCTTGTCTTATAGGACTAGCACAATCAATCAATAGATATTTCTTTTTTCTAATTTTACTGTATTCATTTTTGTTGATATAAAAGGAATTGTCAACACATAAATTGATTGTCAAAATCATCTAAGCAGCAATAGATTATTTTCTTTTATTTTGTGTATATCTCAAAAACTAGATGAAGCTACGATTGTCTGGTTTTTATCAAACTACTGTCCGTAGTCTCTAGTACACTAGTGAGAAGATTCTAAGTATTTTTCATTAATTTGTTTAACTTTTATTGACAATACAATCATAACATGTTTCTCATCCTTCCAAAATTATTCAACTGTTTTATTTTTGTAAATATATGCGCTCCTGTTCTCAATTGAAATTTTCTTTATTACTTAGGGCATGCCAAAAGTTCTGGCCACAGCATTTAAAGAATATTTTCGGATAAGAGGATCTATTGAGAAATGAAAAACCAAATATACCATGTTGTAGAGCTTTTTGAAGCATATCAAATGGTATATAGTAAATCTTGTTTTCATAGGACTTTGAAGGACCTAGAATCAATTTACTGATAAACGACTACACACCCACACTCACATCCGCCCATACTCATACTGACAAGATGATCAGAGATGCTACATATAGAAGGTTGTAGCCCGCCAAAACCTCTACAAAATCGTATATGAGAAAAAATATTTCACAAATACTTTCAATTAACACCAAGAACCACAATATTCAGAAACTTATCATGCTTGGGTGTGAATGTGTATTCATCTATCAGTAAATCGACTCTAGTCCCTTTAAAACTTTATGAAAACAGGATTTACTATATACCATTCGATGCGCTTCAAAAAGCTCTACAACATGGTATATTTGGTTTTTCATTTCTTAATAGGTCCCCTTATCCGAAAATATCCTTTAAACGCTGTGGCCAGAACTTTTGGTATGCCCTAAGTAAATATGATTCAATAGACGAAATTGTGCTTTACATAACAGATACTTTTTATCATAGCTTTCGTTTGACTATGGATGATAATGACATTGTTTTTCTGACCTGCATCGAAAATTTTGAAGAATTCAACAAAAGACTTTTTTTATATGATATTTTGTCAATTTATTGTTGGATATAGTATTAATAAGAACACTACGAATTAAATGTACTATTCTATTTGAATCAATAATTTCATGTAGGAAAATTGCATTGTTCGTCTTTTATCTATAGACTAATCACAAATAGACCTTCTTGCATTGTCTCATTCACTCATCGAAGAATGTAAAAAATGTTTTTTTTTTAAAGTATGGATTTTTAAGGAACCATTATCTGTATGATGTTCTTGTATTTGAAATCAAAACTGATTATATCACTGAACTTGAATAACCTTGTCAAGTTATAAATAGCCAGAGTTAAAGCTTTCCGTACTCACAACAACAGACTGAATATGCATCTCATGAAACAAAGATCTATGAAATAAAAATTAACATAGGGCGTTGTTCTAAATTTGATCGTCTATTTACATAGACATGTCGCGCAAAATTTATGTATGTATTTCATAAGATCTGCACTAAGATTGTTACTAAGACTAAGGAAAGCTGTTTAATTTTGTTATTTATAAGTTATCAAAGATAAATTACTTAATTGATGTAATCGGTTGTGATTTCTAATATAAGAGTTTTGTAGGCATAGAAAAATTCTCTACAAGATTCACGCTTTCAACAATAAATTTTTTCGGGAGAGCAACAAGAATATTACTGTGCGAAGTAAAGAAAGATAACATTGATTAACATGATATTGCGATGTATTCAGACGTATTTTTAGCCTATTAGATCATTGAAAGTTGATACAAAGAGAATAAGGCATATGTCCAAATAAATTACGTTGTTCTAAAATGAACATAGAGTTTTCAAGAAGGTAATGAACAATAGTACGAAGTTATATAGCTCAATGAAGTAATAATTCAATATTTGGTGTATTTATCTCGTCTATAATTGTTATGGAATGAATCTGAAAAATAAAGGTCTTATAAATAAAATATGTTTATTCAAATAACATTACTTTTTCATTTAAACGATTAATACATACAGATGATGATCATGTCGATTTTTAATTTGTTTCCATAAACAGTTTAATGGTTTAATTAGTGCTTGATTAAGTACATCGGCGACGAAACGTATAAGCTGAGCAAGGCCTGAGCCTCACCCAAAATTGATTCTACTAGGATCAGCTTCACCTAGAATTGGCATTAATAGACACGACATCACCCAAATTTGGCACTGTTATGCTCAGCATCAATCGAATTATGAATTTAAGACTTGATCGTACGCAAGCTGAACTTTACTTGATAAAGTAAACCTTATTTTAGTGCGGGGATGGAAAGCTCTAATACATTTATTTATATGTTGTGATGAAGAAAACTAAAAAACTCAGACAACAGTAAACTCACTAAATTGGCCGTTATGATTCATAGCAACACGTTCTATCTTATCTATATAAAGTGATACGTGAACTAAACAAATCGTAGAATTATGTGATCGACAGGTATCAAAACTAACTATTACATTGGCGCATAAGTTCTGAGAATTTTTTTTTCTGGTTTAACAATAACTTTATTTTTCAACAAAGATATGCAACGTCAATGAACAATATAATCGCCATTGTTTTACATAAGTATGGACGTTTGGTTCTACACCAGTTATCCAAAGACAACTTGGTTCACCGAGCATCGATTTGTGCTTCATTGCTTTTCAGACAAAAGCATGAGCCCTTTTTGGATCGAATTGTCACTGGAGATGAAAAATGGGTGTGTTATCTCAACGTGCGTCGCAGAAGGCGGTGGCTTGATCCTGACCAAAAGCCATTTCCGAATGTAAAACCAGACATGCATCCAAAGAAGATGATGTTGTGCATCTGGTGGGATATGAAAGGTGTCATCTGTTTCGAGCTGTTAGATATCAATCAAACGATTACCGTCAATGTTTACTCTCAACAATTGCAGCGATTGAATGAAGTTCTATCTCAAAAGCGACCGGCTTTGGCGAATCAAAAAGCCGTCATCCTTCTCCATGACAATAGTCGACCTCATGTGGCACAGTTGACTCAGCAAAAAATCGAACAGTTAGGATGGGAAGTTCTTCCGCACCCGCCGTGGTCACCAGACCTTGCACCATCCGATTATCATCTGTTCCTATCTCTTCATAACTACCTGTGCAATAAACACTACGAAGACTTCGATGAGCTGAAATCCGATCTAACTGCCTTTTTCGAATCAAAACCGGGTAGTTTGTACAGACTTGGAATTGAACTATTGCCAGAAAGATGGGCGAAGGTTGTCGAAAATAATGACGATTATATTGTTGATTGATGTTATATATCTTTGTTGAAAAATAAAGTTATTATTAAACCAGAAAAAAAAATTCTCAGAACTTATGCGCCAATGGGATAAATATAGCCTGAAAAAGGTTTATTTTTATACTTACCGAAATATCTAGTTCTTATAAGTTTTGGAAGCATGTGGTATAATGATTCTACCGATGCCGTGGAAGATCATTATATGATTCCTCCTAATCGAAATATGAGGCCGTAGGTGAATGAGTGTGAGTGTGGATGCCGGTATGACTCATATGTCAATCGATACTCAGATCCATACCCATATTTTCTATACATAAAGGACAGAATGAGATAGCACAGTATTTTTTTTTGAAAACAACACAACTGAATAGTCTGAAACGGCTTACCGCTTGAAATTACTCAATTTACCTCATGCTGATATATGAGAAGTTATTTTTTGATAATACATAAACTTCTACTGAGCACAGGAGTGTTCCGAGGTCATCAGAATTGCAGAACGACTAATGACTGAGGAGACTAACCGAGAAAAATCTTGTTCAAATCTAGTGGATTCGAGGCCGGGGTCGAACGGTTTTTGAGAACTGGTGAGCAAAAAAGGAATGGCACGCTAAGACTTCGCTAGACAAAAACGAAAATTCTTCAAGATTGGTGGAGATATCAGTTACTCGAAAACCCGATAGCGATACCCTTCGTTAATCCTGACCCAATTTCAAAACATTCCGCCGCGTCTGATCCAGTATAATTGACTGTCGAACAGGCAAAACGTCTATCTCACTTTTTTCATTAGAAATACTTCTAGGGTCACTTGTAGTTAACATAATAGATCTTTGTTCTGGAACTATAGTTTCATCATTCATGTCATTATCACTTCGAATATCGATTATTGAATTTTTCTCATTTTACACCAAAATAATTGATCATATTAGGATTTTTTGTTGAGAATGTTCAACGATTGAGTCTGTAGCTGAATATAAGAATCGTTATCATTGTTGACTGATGTAGTGAAATTCTGTACATGGTTTTTATTTGAATTACCTTGACTACTAGTATTAAATGATCAACTAGGTCATCGTTTCTTTTTCTGATGGTTAAGTTGAAAATAGTGCTTTCATATGACTTGATACTTTATCACGAATTGATTGTTGTTGTTGCTAAGACAACGACGAATCCAATGATGATGAAATACCTGAACTTGTTAAACATGGATGTACTAATGAATATGTCTTTGAATCGTTATTTTCAATACAACTTTATTCGATTGATGTCAGAGCTGTTTTTATTCTAGTCAATGATTATTTTAGCTTCTTTTCATCAATATTCTATTAATCACAAAAAAGAAAAAAAAACAACAGATAGTACAGAATACAATATAAATGTTTGTCTAACTTCATTCACTTCAATTCAACATTTTACTTTCTCAATAATATTAGTAGATAGGCATATTTCTTCATTTTCTAAATCAAAATAGATATTAAAGAAATCTTTGATAGACAAATTGTCTTATGTCAATTGATAGTTGAGGAGAAGGAAGTGCAGAAGAAGTTTTTGATTTGTTTATTGTTGATGGTTTGAATGAATTATACATAAATTCTTATAAAGATTTTCTAAATATTTTATAGCTAAACAAGAATAAAAGAATGAATCAATTCAATGTACTGTTTAGTGAAGTGTTCATGTTCATTAATCATTTTATCTTTTCAAAAAATTATTACAGTGCAGCTTTCAACTTCTTTCATAGGGTCATTTTCAACACTAAAGTTTAATGAAAGAGTATTTTCTTATATACATACGAAGAAATAATTGGTTTTTTTTCTATTCTTTTCTTAAACATTGCACTACGAAGGGGAGAAATGACGTCATCGTCGTGCAATGTTTAAGAAAAGACTAGAAAAGAATAGAAAAAAACAAAAAAACAATTGTTTCTTCGTATATATATAAAAAAATGCTCTTTCATTAAACTTTAGTGTTGAAAACGATCCTATGAAAGGAATCGAAAGCTTCACTATAATAAATTTTTTGTAAAAATAAAATGATTGATGAACTTGTTTGTCTTATTATTTCATTATTCAATTATATTTCATCAAATAATGTTAATATGAAGAATTCATCGAAGATCATTATTAATTAAATTGAAAATATCAATAGATGGATTAAGTACATAAAGATGTTCTATAATAACTAGATGAATATTTTCAATCTTATCCATAATTAGTTATAGAAAATATCATTCATATGAATCTAATTATGTGATCACTTGTGATCTAATCGTATCGTTGATGCTTCATATACACCTTGTGGCCATCTATGTTTTTCTTTTTGAGCTATTCCAAATGTTGTTGATTTTT